>VZSV01000028.1:1439303-1466397 GCA_013398735.1 Nothocercus julius | reverse complement strand
CTCATGATAGTGATAGCCTGAATAGCAGTTTTAGCTGAATGCGTGGATAAAAGAATATTACCCTAGAGAGGCTACACACAAAGTATCTACAGACTTTGTATACCTCCAGTGAGTTGAGACCTAGACTGACACTAATGTAGGACACCAAATAAACCACAGCCCTGCCTGTCAGGTCACGACTCAAGAAGGGGGCAGTTACAGGAGATGCGGGAGGGAAAAGCTAAGACCCCAGTATAGCGCTGAGGAGTTGGAGTGGGTGCGGCAGTGACAACAAGAAGAGGAAGCGACAGGTATACATATGTAAATATGATATATAAACAATAGGATGAGAGTTAAGGGGCTGCTGGGGAGGAGAACTGCGCTAGCCCCACTCCCATTGCCCCTGCCCCACAAGGGCGGCCTCACCGAGCATCCCACCTTACTCCTTGACGAGCGCAGGGTAAGATGAAATGATGTCTTCAGAAGCAAAGCTGGACACTAGCGCAGCAAGCAATTTTTCTCACATGTTCTCTGGATGAATAACTTCTGATTACTGACTTGTGTTTTCAGCTATTCATCATAGCTGGAAAAATTCAAGAACTGAGGCCCTGAAAGCACTTGAGTAGAAATTGGAAAGGAGGCTTAACTGGATGCTGGCCATAGAGTCTATATAGGATGAATGTCACAAATGCAGGAAGAAATAGGTCTCATCTGTGCTTTTCTCTCCTTGCTCTCTTAATGAGCATTGCCAGGAATGAGTTTGCCTGGGCTTCAGAGCAAGTGTATTGATGGATTTTTTCCCTTTTTCTTTTCTAAGAAGAGTAGGAATGATAGCCTAGAGTGGGAAGAGAGAGATGGCCATTGGACACAAAAGGATTAATTAAATTCTAAGATCTCATACTCTAAACACACTTTGATAGTACACACTTTAGCCTCATTTAAAAAACTCTGTTATAAATGTGTTGATACTAAGGAGCCAATAATTCCTCTGTTCACTTTGATAGAGAGGCTTTTCTTAGAAGATTTCAAAGTGCATTTTTCTACTATGCACATCACTATTCAAAATGCTATTTGGATAAAAGTTAATCACACAACAAAAGGTATTTGCAGGATGTGTAGTAAGAAAATGTTGCTTTTAATACATCCTTTTCTATAACCTTGGAGGAAAGACAGACATATTATATTGATCAGTTTGTCCTGCTTGAAATTTTTAAACTAAAAGTCCAAGTTACTGCCTTTAGAATAAAGTGCTTTAATGGTCTAAAGGCCTGATGGTCTTCTCTAATATCTTCAATGTAAATCCTCAGATAAAATGATTTAGAAGCTATATATGTGCATGCAGGGGGAAAAAAATCATGGGGTTTGCCTTGATGAATGAAATAAAGCCTTGTATTTGATTTTGTCTCTTAAATTTAGCTACCAGAATCTTGAAAAGCTCTAGGTAATATTATCTTTTCTCCAGGAGATTTACCCTCTAACCAAAGCCATTTGTTTCATCCTCCTTTATAAGAAATCAGACTTTTGGGGGGTTGTTCTGTGGCTATATGGCTGTTCTTTATGGGCTAAGACCTCCAATATCAGTCCTGTATTTGTAGTGTTTGCTTATAAGGTATTTACAAGGCCTTAGCAGAGGCCGTGTGTACCGTGACAGGGTTGCCCAGTTTTACTTTGGCAGTTAATGTGCTGCAGTGCAATCTGTAACTCGCTTCTGAAAGAGGATTAAAACGAGAGAGAAAAGTCCCTGTAGCTTGGTAGCAAGCTTATAACATTAAATTTTATGAGGCTAGAAACTCAAATTGCACATCTTCCAAGTGCTATTTAAATTTCCAGGCCATTCATCACATGTTATTTAGAAAGTCTGTGAGACATAATGTAAAGATAGTTATAAAGAGCAATTCTTTTTTTTTCATTAAGTTTCCCTTTAATCCTTTTATCTTTCCTCCAAATTTCTGTGCCCCCGGGGAAGAAGCAGTATTTCCTGGAGACAAGAAATGTCATATATTTTAAGAAACAGGACTTGAGATTGTATTTGTGCAAAGTGAAGGTCTGCTAGTGATCTGGCACTGCGTTGGAGTGGGAGTAACTCCACAGATGGCACCACTTGCATATTCAGTGGCATGAGGAAGGATCCAAGCCTGCGGTATGAGTGTTGCTCACTGACATATGTGCTCTTAAGGAGGTGCATCTCTACTTGGTCGCAGTTCCTTCTGCCCCTCTCCAAGAAAATGCTCTTGATTTCCTTGGCATATTGTCTCTTTTGTTTCCCCCTTTTGAGACTAAAGCAGTAGGCAATGAGCTACAATAAATTAATTTTACACTTTCATTTAACATGAACATTTAACACTGAACCTTTGAAACATCCATATGGTGGCTACGCTGACATATGAAAATGCAAAAAAATTCAGTGAAGAATGACACAGAACATGGCTCACAGGCTTCGGAAAGTGTGAGGTATATATATTATTATGTATGTATTATTTGTGTGCACTTACAGGTAGAATCAATACAGCCATTAGGAGTTCCAGGTAGTCAAGCTCCTCTTCATTAACTCCGAGCGCGCGTCTGCCAGTGGAGACGGATGCAGACAGGGGCCGTGTTACAGCTTGCAGCAGCAGCGTCGGCACGATCCTTGCACGGAAAGGCAGAGCCAAGGACAGCATATGTGTCTGTCGTGATCAAGCAGTGCATGCACTTTGTACCCAACTCTGTGCTTATGAAGGAGATATAGACGGTATGAAAGGAATGCGGCAGTTTGGTCTGCTCGTTATGAGTGCTGGAAGGGTAAGGAGCCGGTTACATTATTTTTTTTTTTTTGTATTATTATAATTATTATTCTATGTGCAAATAGTCAAGTACTCCCTGCTTTCCTTATTAACAGGCCAGAGCCCGCAGGGAGCCACCAGTCGCGCAATCCAAGCAGGGGCACGCGGCGCTTGGAGCTGCACTGCGCGTCACCGGATCGGTTATATAAGGAGTGGCAGACAACAGAAATCACAGTTTTTCCTAAGATACTTCACGCAAAACTATGTTAAGCTGGAGATGTTAAAGAAAGCTATCACAACTGTCAGAGCAGCGGAGAAGTCTGGTTTTCCTAGCTGTAAATGGTGGCAGTCCAAGGAAAGGACTGAAATGGTGCTGCCATCGACAGGTGGAGGGTCCAGCAACAAGGTCAATGTGAAATTATCTGTCATAGTCAGTTAACAATAAATTGAAGTGACTAAACCATTTAAAAAAAAGCTCTCTGTGATACAGAGAAAACAACTAGGCACAGAAGTTATTCTTTACCATCTTTTTTTTTTTTTTTTAATAGTAAAAAATATGAAGTCCAAGAAACCTATCTAAATTCGGATCACATAGAACATGCCATAGCAAACTGCAGGTGAGATCTTAAATGGCAGCAAATGCTTCCCTCCACCTTAGTTACAGAGGAACAGCCAGATTCAGAAGCCAAAATTCTTGAATGCACCCAGGCAGCTTTGAGGAAGAGAAATAAAATTGATGTAAAGGCATTTATGTGCAGGCTCTGAAAACCTTTGAAAGAACTAGTGTAATTCTTCCTATCATGACAGTTGGTGTTGACTGAAAGAAAAATTGCCAACCCCTCACCTTCTCTTACAAAATGATCTGAAAAATCAAATAAGCCACTTGTTACATACATATTCACTTACTGATTGATTTGAAAAATGGAATTTTTATTTTTAAGTGCTTTATGGACACTGCAAGACTTAAACAGGCAGCATTCCAAGTTATAATAAAAGAATCTTCAAGTGAATCTTCAGTTGTTTTTCCTTATATTTTCCTTGCCCTGCTATCGGTCCTTATCTTCAGGCATGAGCTGCTTCAAATACAGCATTTTATCAGATAACAATAATTTAATTTTAGCCTCCACGCTTGGAGAAAAAAAAAAAAGGAAAGGAAACAGGAGGAACTCAATGCCTTCATCTAATTCATATCACATAATGCCTTTCACTGAAGAACTGCTTTTATGCGCGTTTATTCTGCCCGTTTCCCTATTGAAAAGCTGCTTTTAAATTCCCGTCTTGTGCTCCCTGCTCGAAGGGCTGCAGTGCGTGAGCGGCTGTTTCTCCTGCTTCTGCTTTCCTGATGCATTTGGAAAGCAAGAGACAGGACGTCCTTCCCCCCCCCAAAAAAAAACTGTCCTGGGAAATGTTAAATGTTCCCCCTAAAAATAGACCCATCTAGTTCAAGCGCTGGGATTTAATGCCATATGCCTCACCTGCTATTGCTGGCTTAGTAATTTTAAATCTCTCTCCAAAAATCTGTAATCTGGACCTGTTTCTGCATTTCCTTCTCCGGGGACAACTGAAGGGTTGCAATTTGCTCCTCTCCATTGGGAAATTTTGCAAGGCAATATTTTCTGACTTTGGCTTTAAAGCAGACACAAAAAACTCCTCGTTTTGTAGGAACTGTTGACAAACAGAAAATTTATAGCACTAGAGCATACGTAATTCTCTAAATAATATATTCTGTCGCCTTTTTTATTGGTTTTATCTTTGCTGCGCTATAGATTAAATGCCCTGGTAACAGGCTATATAAACTCCACCTGGCAGAAACTTCTGTAATAATGTGCCCTTTTGAGGGAAAAATCTTCTTCCGTAAGTAAGGATGCCATTTACATCAGAAACTCTGAAAAATCAAATCTTTAGAAAGAGCAAAACGCTGCGAGCGGGGATGGGCTGGAGTTCGGAGCAGATTACCTCCAGAGATTGCTTCCTCACCGCGCTAACATATGTGATGTTAGACAAAAATATAATAATAGGGCAATTTCGCCCCTTTGGGTGATGACCCCTACGCAGGCGGCGAGGAGAGACGTGTCCCCCTCCAGGACCATGTCCTGCTCCTCACAGCATCTGTGTCCCCGTCCCCTGCGCGATGTGGCTGCCGCCCTCCCCGCCATCCTCGCCCCCTCGCAGCATTTAATGGGATTAGCCCCTCGGCCGACAGCCCAACACTTCCAATTTGCACCGTGCGTAACACGCGCCACACAAATTAGATTTGTTGCGTGTTGGGATATATAAACTGTGATAGTAGCCAGATGGGATGACATTTTCCTCTGGCTTTTACAGTATTAGCCAAAAAAAAAAAAAAAAAAAGGAAAAAGAAAAATTTGTGTCACGCTGAATCTGTAACGTTACTATTCCTAGCATTGGTTTAACACCATATTAATGGATGCTTCCCTGCCTGCATTTTGTATCATGATGACATATTTTGTTTCAAGCTAACAAGTTAAGGGCATAGAAGGAAAACAAGTCTTAAAAACTGTCAGTGGAGAAAGGCAGAAATCACATGCTCTGTCATTTCTTCTGGGTCACAAACCAGAGCCTTCCCAAGTTAGTGCAGTTACTACCTTTAGTTCTGTTCTGTTGAGAGCCAGGGGGCATTTATTCCTCAAAATAAGTGCTGCTGGGAATTATCTGCATTTGAAGAGCAGTTAGTGGAGTAAAAGCGGTTGAATTTTTGCTCATAATGGCTTGGAGACACATTTGGGGTCACGTTTTTTGAAAACGTGGAGGCTTTGAACAGCACTATGGGCTCCTGATTGCTGTCACCGAAGGAAAACCTATATAGGGCAGCTCTTCTGCGTCTTCCCTCGCGTTTTGCAAAAGTCACAAAATTCCACTGTGTGATTTGCCACTGCTTTGCAGCAGGCTTCCCACTGCCTCAGCTGCTCCTGAAAATGTTTGGAATCCAACTGTGCCCATGGACTCTCTCTCTTCCCTAATCAGCTATGGAAGAAGTCATGGCAACCTCGTGGGAAAGCCCAGAAAGCTGAGGCCGGGCTGCATGCGATTTTTTATAGCTGGCCGGTGAGCTGGGGACATTCTCCTCCCAATTAAGGAACATAAGCTGAGCCACCTTAATTACAGCAGGGAGCAAATCGTGCCCGTAGAAGGCACCTTCGGACTGCTAAAGCTGCGTCCGCCCCAGGGACCGCATCAGCGCTGACACCAGCCCGTGGCAACGACGCTGTAGGAACACAGGTGTGCGACTTGGAAAACAATTTTAAAGCCAGTAAACTTGGTAATGACACGGCCAGCCCGCTCTGATGCCAAGGGAGGCTGGGGCAAGGACGACCGAGGCTCCCTCCCTTCCTCCCTACCAGCAGCACAGGCAGTCCTTGACCGACTCCGCAGGCAGTCGCACTCGGCAGAGCCAAGAAGGATGGCGCCCGTGGGATGCCCACGGTCCCAAACCTGATTTTAACTGATGCCTGCCTCTATATTTATGGCACTGACGCTCTGGGAAGGATATTTCTTTTACTTTCTCGAGCTAGAAAGGAGTCAGACAATTCCCTACTATGGAGATTAACATCTATCTTGCTTTCCTTTCCCCCTTTATTTTCTGCATCCAGGCGCACGTTGCAATGATACTGCTAGAATAGCATAATTATAATGCTACTCAGTGGATTTGGAGGTTTGTCTGAAAAGCGGGTTATAGGAAGAAAGTGTATTTTATAAGCATTCTTTTCAGCTGGAGTCAATTGCTGATACAATCTTTCTCACAACAATTTTTTTCACCCTCTTTCTCCCACGTTCTTGTAACAGCCTGTTCAGGGAAAGTAAATTAAGGAGAGCAGAAAGAGGTGGCAGTGATGGTGAGCCACTATGTTGACCACCGGCAGGTAGCTCAAAGGACAGCAGCAGGTCCCTGTGCTGAGTGTGATGTCTGCGGTCACTATCCCTTCATCTTCTGCCAGAAACAGACAGTTCTGTCCCACAAACAAGATCTCTGAACAACTCAAGTCAAACCAGCTGGGTAAATGAACTGAAGCTCTTCCCTCTTGCAAACGCCCTGTGGCCACTTTGTGTCGCCATCTGCCAGGGTCCCTCCCCGTGAGCAGTCGCACTGGTACAGGTCAAAGGAGAGGGGATGGAAAGAGAATTGGTCTAAGTGACTTTGTCTTGAACAAGAAGAGAAAAAGCTTAAGGGGGCTTTCAGAGAGTGTCACGGAGCTCCATGAAAGCTCATTAGTGGCTGTGGCTGAACTCAGCAGAAACCCCTGTGGGAGAAGAGTCGTGGTCAGGGCCTTCCCGAGCTTTTCGGAGAATCCCTCGGGGCCGCTGAGCGGCCCCACGTAAGAGCTTTTCTGGGTCAGCAGAGCAAGCTGAAGAAAGTTGGAAAGCATCTTATCCCTAGTCTTGGCTACATTAGCCAAGTGAAATTCAAGTATTAATTATAGTAAGAAGGTGCTAAATATTGCAATTTGATAAGGGTGGCAGCTGGGTACATTTGTAATATATGATATTTTGAACCTTATATCTTGCTAAACCCTGATGAGATATTTCTTAGAGAAGTATGCACAGATTTCCGTATGTGGTACTGTTTGGGCTGTCAGTAAATACAGAAGGATCATGCAGATCTGCACAGAGCATCATTCCCAAGCAGCCTCCTCCAGCATTAGTATTTTGGTGGTAAAGATGAGAAGACAGTTTAGCAACCCTTTAAGCACTGCATTATAAAACACAGTGTTGCTATTTCTAGTCAACACTTTTTCCATAGAAGAATTAGTTATGTCTCATATGAAAGAAATCAAAATGACAGGTCTTTGCATAGCATGACTATCAAGGCAAAAAGAGGACAGCAACAGCATAATCTGACACATTAAACAGTGCATGGGACTGGGCTCTTTGGGGTTTTCAAATTCAGTTTTAGAATGTTTTTGTTTTTATTGTTCAGAAAGATCTAAGACTGAATATGTTATTTTCTACTTATGCACTGTTCCATATTTCTGGAAATAGGCTTAGCAAGTCTACTATTTTTTTCAACAAAAAAAAATATCTTTTCTAATTCCAGACTATACAGAGATATCATATGGAGTTGTACCTCTTATTTTAAAGGAATATTTAACCTGATGTTTCAAGGATTAAAACCTATGCTAATAGATAGCCTTCCAATTAAGCCTGTTATGGGCACTAGGCAGCTTAGTGCAAGCCTGCAACTCCAGAAACCCTATTTTTTCTCCTCTGAAAGTTGTGGTGCTGACCACTATCAGGCAGGGGACGCACACGAGGTGGACATGGCAGTTTCTGTGTTCCTGTGAGAGTCAGAGAGCCGTGATGCCAGGCAGAGGTTTATTATTCCTGCTTTTAATCCCATCTTGGGAGGATTTGCGTCATGTCTCCAGCTGTCCTAACCTGTCACAGAGTACAGCCAAATTTGGGGTTTGACCGTCAGTTACTCATCTGTGGTTGTTCCCCTAGACGAGCAGAGAAACAGAGTATGAGAAACATTGACTGCTTTTAATCTTAGTGCACTCTGCGCTAGCATGGACGTCTTAAACGCTCCTGGCTGGAAACAGCTTGCTGTAGCCCAGAAGCCCTGTTTCAAAAAGCATTCAGATTACACGCAGACCACCTGGCTTGGCAATACAATAAGTGTTCCTGCTCTGAGGCCTGATCTAACTGGAGTTTTGATATTTCAATTCTGAGTGATTTGATTGCCATGATAATCCTTAACTAAATCTCTGAATAATAATCAGCCATTTTATGACTGTTTCCATCTTTTACATTAATAGATACTTGAAATAGAGTTTAATAGCAAGACACACTTTGATTACAAATAAGTCAAGACTATCTGCTCTTTATGCCTGGTCTGTGTTACCTGCATATACAGGTAGTTACTGTAGACAAGTCAGCCACTTTTGTCTATAAATGAAAACACACATTTATGCACATCTTGATTTGGGAAGTTTTAAAAATAATATCAGAACAGAGAAGGAGGAAAATAAGATGTAACCCACATATTGAAGGGTGTCATTCTCAGTGGGCATGTATCAGTCAAGCCTGTAATACTTAATGCTAATGGAGATGCTATGAATTTGCTTAACAGAAATACTCTCTTTCATACATCTAGCTCTGCAGCTAATAAGAGTTCTGGGTATAATTTAGTAATTTTTAAGTAATACCTCATTTCTTACATGTCTTATGTGTCCTTTCTCCTAGATGCTCTTAAAATATAGTAAAGAAGCTGGTGTGTTCAAAACCATCCAAAGCTGGTACATGATCTACCATGGCAAAATATTCTACTTTTGGCAAAGTGATCCAAGATAGACAAGTCAGCAGAAAGGATCAATTGACTTTCTTTTATTTGGAGTATAGACTAAGCATATTTAAAAGCTCTTCTACTCAGAAATAGAGTGAGCATTTCATTATCTACAGCCTCACGGTGAATTTAGGCAGATTTCCTGAAACATAATCTTAATACTCACACAAACGTGATTACTACTAAATCAATGTTTGTGTTCAAATCTAATCATAGTACATGAATTAGAAGCTAATAAACAGAGGTGCAGTTGGCTAGTTAGTAGATTTTAGCTGGCTGAAATTAAAACTGACAAAGAATGGCAGCCTGCGCCACGCTGATTTGAGCACACACTGTTGGAATAGACTTTTTAATAATTTACACATGCACAGGTCTACAAAGTACTATCAGTTTTATTTTCTCAAAATAAATGCTGATTTTTTTTTCTCAATTAGCATTCATATTTCAGAAAGGTAGTTTTCTCTTTGCAATAATTCAGAAAAAGTTTAAGGACAAGATTTTTAATACTCGCCAAGATAGCGTCAGTTGCAAACAAATGAAAGAATTTATTTAAAGGACTTTTGTTTCAGCATTTCCCTAATCAGAGTTATTTGTTCCTAGCAGAAGTCTGGTAATGTCCCAGTCTTCAAGATGACTGGGATCCCAAATATGAGACATTGAATGTTAAAATATGTGTTGGAAAGGGCAGAAATTTGTCTGCATAAGAACTCAAAGACTAGAGATGCATAAAAAAAAAGTGTGAAGCCCTGAGATCCATTCCCAAACTGTCTTCTCTTACAACTTTGCCACAACACAGTCAGCAGAAATATCACCTTGCCGTGAAGAAGCAGTATGGGCGAAGGCGGGGGAAATTGCTCATCTCCTAGCATAAGACTTGATCCTAGTCAGAAAGACCAAAACTTCCATACCATTCCCCACCTCTTATTTCCAAGATAATCTTCTCTGTATTTGTGGCTTTGGAAGATGCAGTGCCTGTTACAAAATATCTCTCCCCTAGTAAGTGTGATGGCAAATGAGGAGAGCTCCTGCGAGGGAATCATGGCCTGACTCTGGGCCAGTCTTCAGCAGACTCTTAATCAAATGACTTTGGAGAGAGATGGAAAAATGCAGGAGCCTGCAGTTTCTTCGCTTCCTTCATCCTCTCCACAGCAAAATATGGAAAGATATCTGGCATCCCCTGGTAAACTTCTGTTTATTGCAATTCTGAAAAATATCAGTGTCATCACCTGACAGTAAAATCCCAAAGGAGATTCAAAAAAATTGGTTGTTGTTAATATTGAACATGAAGAGAGAAATGGCATTTTCTACCCATGTCAAAATCTAACACGCAGTATTATGAACAATGCTGACAAACTGGATACAGTAAGTCAGAGTTAGAAGTGCAAGAATGATCTATGATCTTGAGTCCAATGAAAGTCTAAGGCATCTCAATCTATTTACAGTATTGTGAAGAAGGTTATGACGCTATTAAATCATGATCCATTTGTGCTTATATAAAAGCAAATTATCTCCCAGTAGCAGACTCTTCAATCTAGCAAACTCAGGCACTCCAGGAGACAGAAGGATCACAGCTCAAATGAGAATTAGCCTGCATTTTTTTAGATCATGCTTTTCAAATGAAGTTAAAAAATTAAAAGAGCAGATTACTAAAGAATATGCTAAGTTTGCTATTATAAGAGCCTTTTGTCAAGACTGGATGCTGCTCTGAACAGTGTGCCAAGCTGCCTCAATACGGAAATCTCTAAATAAGGGTTTGCAGCAGGTCTTAGGCAAGAGGTCAAGAGTAAGGCAACAAAAGTTCCTTTTGGCTTTGAGATCCATGAACCTTCAAATATTGAGAATTTATGACTCAAATGGCTGGACTAAAATATACACCTTGTTAGCACAAGTATAGAGGACAGTTAGTCCAAATCAGATTTCAAATCTAACTTTTCTTTAAAAATGTGCTTTATGAACTGCTCTTGGAAATGTGGATGGATCCTACTTATCCTACTTTATCTCATTTTTATCTTGCCAAGCAGTGTATTTCTTCTTTTTTATTTTTTTTTTTTTTTTGTATTTTTTGTATTTTTTCCCTGAATCCAAGACTACTCATTTCTATTTGATTAGCTGGGTAAATGCTCTTTCATTAGATTTTTTTTTTTTTTTCCATATCTTCCTCTGCCTGATTCACATTCGACTATGGAAACAAACCACAATTCATATTAATTTGCTACACATCAGCAATCTGAAGAATTCACAGGTCTATTTCTATGCTGTTCTGACTTGCTTATGAATTGCCAACAAAATGAAGCATATGCATTGGACATACTTTTTGCCTGCTTATTCAATATAATTTTATGCTTCTCACTGAACACATCCTTAGGGCAGATATGATTAATAATTCTAAAATAAGCAGCTTATCCCTCTGAAAAAGCTTGTGCATCCTGTTGTAGAGTGCTGTAGGATTTCATTTTCCCTTCACCCTTTAGCAGCACCACTTTACGATTCTTCTTCTATAAATTCTTAAAGATAAACACACATTCTGAGATCTATTAAGTTCCTTAACATCTCCTATAGCCTCAACCATAAAGCAAAGCTGAGATCCTCAGATGAGAGAGGTTATGTATATAAATAGCATTGCTGAAATCTATTCCGTGCACATCCAGAGACGCCTGAAGCACTGTTCCTGCAGAGACACTGATTCTACTCTTTCTTCAGTGGTGAACACCAGAGCAGATTGGCACCAAGAGCCTCTAGGTCCAACTTGTAGAGCTTAAAAATTCATGTCTTTATTGGCAATAGCATAATGAGACGTCTTAGCTTCGCTTTGCCAATTTATTGTTTTTGGCAGGAGCAACCCTATTTAGTGGAAAATAGCATTACTCAAGGTTGAGCAGATCTGGTTTTCACATATCATCCCTCTTTTCTCTAAGAAAAAAAATTAGAAACTAAAGATCTAAAGACCTTAAAAATGTCTGCAACTTGCATGTCTTAGTGTAGGATTTTCTATTTAAGATAATTTCTCTCTGGCCTTTCCTATTCTTCAAGATTTTAATTCAGCACATGGAGTGCATTCTCTTTGGAGAGAAGAAAGAACAGACCGTGGTTCCCTCTCAAGTTTATTTACACATAAGTCAGTACTAAGGAAGAAAAGACTGGTTTGCTCCATTTGTACCTTATCAACCAGTTCACAATACTTTTAAAGAACTTACTGGGCAAAGCTCTCAGGATATATTCATGAAAGGTGTCTACATGCACAGTTTGCACCCTCACGGCCTTGCAGCACTGTTACCAACCCTTCCTGAGAAGCTGCCTAAGTTTTTCTAAATGTTTTTTCCCTGGGAACCTCAGGATCTGGCTTTGGACATGACACAGAGCATGTAAATGTTAATTAAACTGAGCTTCAAAATGTCCCACTCGAATCTAAGCCTGTAATCTTGCTCTTGGAGGTGTTTCCATCTCCTCAGCATGAGTCTCATTACCCTTCTCAGAGCACAATCGGTGAGCGCAGCCTCTTAAGAAACGCAGGCAAAGCCGGCACTTCCCACCAGGAGCTGCAACGCTCACGTCGCGCGTGGGAGACCTCAATTACGTTCCCCTCTTTCCTGAGGGAACTTGAAACTTACCTCACTCATGAATCCTCTATAAGCTTACCCCTTGCTCTAGTACTTAAAGCGAACGCTTCGACGTACCTCTCTCCCACCTGACTCCCCCAAATTAGTGAGGAAGGTCTAACTCACGTTCATATTGCTGGAGGCCGCCACCTTTCACACGCATGGGTCAGAACGGACAGTGTGCATCCGCCGGGAAAGGACCGAGGAGCAAAGCTGTCCTCTGAGCAATGCCCATGGTGTCTCGCAGAGGAAGCTCTGGCTTGATCCGAGCACATGGACGTGGTGCAGTTGGACAAGCCGGGCCCCAGAGCAAGGCCGAGAATAATCCAAAAGGGCAAGATGGTTGCCCCTAATGAAGCTGCTCCTGTTTTGCTGAAAACACGAGTTTTCTGTTCTGGCATCAGTCACTGGAAGAGGAGTAGGTCTGGCTTCTCTTAAATGGGTCCTATTTCGCTCAGTGACTGCTTGGTTTATCCTTGCAAAAGAGAATTTTTTTCTGTGCGATATTTTCTGGGGGTTCATGGATAATACCCTCTCATATTAGTGATGACAGTTTCACCTGCTGGGTGAAACCAGGTTTTTGTAAATCTTCCCCTACAAAAGAAGTGGTAAATCGAGGTTTCTCTTTTTAAAAAGAGAAAAACAAACAAACAAACAAAAACCTATATCACTTTTAATCACTGGTCTAGGGGATAAAAGGACACCACATGCATCCTTGCTTATTTGCAGACTGCCTTATACCAACACCCACATATAGGAGATGATGCAGGAGAGTGAATCAGACAGGAGCGAAGCGCCTCTGCGCTGTGGAAAGGGACCTCCGAGCTGGCTCAATCCAACGAGCCCCCCTCACAATCTGCTGCTCTGGTGACTATCAAGAAACCTGCACAGGGTTTTTTTTTAAATGCCTTGCCCTGTTCTTTCCAGAGGGACCATTTTCCCCTGCCACGAGTGAGCTCTCCTCTCGCTGGTGTTTATCGTATCCGCCCCACGCTGCCTCAGCTTCCGCTTGTTCTGGGACAGGCTCAGCTGAGCTTTCTCTCAAAGAAACAACTCACCCGTTTGAACTTCCACTCTTGAGTCTCGCACTTCCGTGCAGGCATTAATAAGCAGCTGGTAACTATCTTTCTCACTACTCACTTTTTCTGATCTCTTCTAAAAAATTCTTCAGAAAAACAGCCATAGTATTTTAACTATTTCTGATAATCACTTATTTCATGTGCCTTTCCCACTCCACAAGGGTGGATTAGGGCAAAGGCTTCTGATAAAAATCTCTTCCAGACATGACATCCTTGCCCAAAGAAATCCTTGTGCTACCAGTTTCCTCAAAATTCAAGCTCTACACTCCTCCATTCACTTGACCTCACTCCTGTGCTAATTAGCTCCCTCGGGTGACATCCACACTACTAAAGTAAATGCCTCAATGATATTCCCATGCTACATAGCGGGGAATAGCCTGCATCTAGGCTAGCAACCTCTCCCCAACTCAAAAAGTTGCAACAACATACAAATTGCCTACTGGGAAGGATCTCTGGGACACTCTTAATTCCTAAGCTGTCCCCAGGAATTAATGGGACACTGCTTGGTTGGCTTGCGCCAAGCGTGTGCCAGGGCTGGGTATACCCGCTCAGTGGGATAGTCAGTCTGGTGCCTGGAGATGTGCCAGGTGCTGTTGAATTTATTACCATGGACACTGTATCACAGCCTGTAGCAGAGACCCTTAAGTATAATACACTTGAGTATTTTTAAGAGGTTCCATTACTCACTCCAATTAATGCTTGACAATGATGACTTCTAGGTGATTCAATGATCCTGGAAATACCTAAGGATATAACACCTGTTTTAATGCTAATCTGGACATTTTCTTTCCATTTTGCACCCTAACTATGTTAGATTATACTCTTCATGCATTTAAACTCCTTTTCTTCTATCTGTCTCTTTCTGCCCTCATTTCACAGAGGAAACTAAACTCTGCCTCAGCTGTCTCAGAACACTGCTGTTCTGGATTCACTGCCGAGCTCAAAGTAGCAGAGATTGACCTCTAAGCAGGATGTCTTAAACATCTTCATGTCAGTCTAACTTTCTTCCTTATAAAAATCTTTTGATGAGATTTGGAAATCACCAGGGAAATCTTAATTGACAAAGGCATGTGGAGGAAGAATCTGATAAGTGACTTATAGAAGATTTTCACTGTTCAATTTAGATACCAGGCAAACTGAACTTTGAAAAAGACAGGAAGATAATTCATAGTAAAAACTATGCAAACACTTTCACCAGTCTGATCTGCTTTTTTTATGCCTTTTCTTTTTTATCTTTTTGCCAGTGTAAGAAAAAGGGGGGAATTATCTTTTATATTTTTTCCCTATGGAAACTGCAGAGAAAAGGATATAGGCAGATAAACAGATAAAGTAAAGGTTCTAAGTTCAAATATCTTATTATTCTGTTCCAAATACAAACATTCATATTTGGTGCCAAGTAATGGCCCAAATGTTAGCATGGATGGTACCATGGAGTTACATTTTCACCAAATCTGAGAGTGCTCTGTTGGCCCTTTGGTTAAGGGCTTTTATGCAGCTCTAAAAATTTTAAGCCCAAGATGATTAAAAAAGAAAGAAAAAAAAAGTATTATTCTTATTGCAATAATATATCATTTTACCCACTTAAAGATAGGAATAGATAAAATTTTGAGGTGAGTGCGGTACAAATTATAATGCAGTAGAAGACTTCAGTATCATAAAATATCTTTTTTGCTTCCCATCATCTATACTCCTTTTTCCCAAGGCAGTATTTATACTGCATAAGTAACTCACATCAAGAGATAGAGCAGTAGACTGTCCACAGTTTTCTATCACAGATTCTTCTAGAGAATATCACAGCTAAACCAAGTCTCAAGTCTGAATCAACTTGAAGAAACAACAGAAAGATTAACTCCATGCTTAGTGAATTTTGCTGCACGATTTATTTAATAAAGTCTCCAGATAAACATGGAAATTACAGGCCTGACTACAATTTAATGTTTCTGAAAAAAAGACACTTTACATGGCTGATTGATCATGAGCACACAGACAAATGGAACTGGAAAAGTCTTCTTAACACGGAAAGGTTTCATTTTATGTTTCCCTTGCCGCCATTTACAACATGACTAACACGTAAAACAACACAAAGGGCTTCTTGCAGAGGATACAGAAGCTTCTAGCTCAGTCATGCCAATAAACTAATTTAAGAGCTCATTTTCATATACCTAAATACCATTTTTAGAGTTTGATTTATTGTTCCAAACTTGATTTGAGAACTCAGCTGTCATCAAAACGCTCTATCTCCCTAAGTAAAGAATAGGGAATTGGGAGAAACATACAAAAATACTTATTTGGCAATCTGGCAAAAGAGAGAATAATTCAGGAAGTTGCAGGCATTTGCAAAATAAGCATTTTATGTTTGCAGCTGCATTTCCCTCTGAAACTTAAAGGATGAACTTCAAAAAAGAAATGAAAGAAATATCTCAAGAAGCAGCAATACTATTCTAAATAAAATCAATAGCATTAAGATGCTCATGAGAAAGACCTTTATTTTCCCTCTGCAAAGAAATTGTTTCAGTTCAAATATGTATAATCATCAGGTGGAAATTATAATGCGTATTTCTGTATCTTAATTTGTGCTCCACTTTTTCAGTAAGAAAATTCAGAATTAAAGATTTCAAGTCTTAATATTAAACACAAAACCAAATAAAGTATATGTTCACAACAACACAACAAGCCTGCAAAGTCTCAATACTTTATTTCTCCTACATCTTCTTTATTTATAATCTTTTATCCTCAATGTTCTAACTTTGATGCTGAAGACTTCACTTTAGAGTGTTATAAATATTAAATTCTCTGTAAAACACTGCGTATGCCTCCAGGTATTACATAAATTAAATATGGTGTCTGAATGGCATCATTAATCATTAGTTAATGGCTACCTGGGGAATGGTATCTGGTTACAAAGCAGGTTCCAACATAAAGACATAGAGACAAAGAAGATTTAAATCATATCAGCCATAAAGATCTGAGAGCAATTAAGACAGGAAATGACTAAGCATCTATACATACAAATGACAGTATCTCCAGCAAGTTTCAGAAATACACTTGTAGTGTTCCAGGCATCATCTCTTTTTGTCCCTAAGAGGAAGAAAAACAGTGTGCAAGATGTTTCAGACACAAAGACAAAAATCGACAAAAAAATCACATTACAATCAAGTAACAATGCTATCCTGTTTCTAAGCCAAGTTTCAGACTCTGAAAGAGGGGGAAGAATAGCAACTTGCAATGATGATGGAATGCCACATTAGAAGGACGCTGAACATGAATTCACATTCATTCTGTACCAACCAAAAAACAAAACAAAACACAAAAACAGCCCCAAGATTGCAAGGTTGAAAGATGTTACTGAAAGGAAAAAAACACCATGATAGTGTGTTTATAAACAAATTTTCTTTGTGCCTTTCATCACATGTTTGATAGCAAGATTCACATATTTACACAGAATTCAGTTAATTAGAGCCTGATCCTTTAAAAATATCTGTGTACAAAGAATAGGACTATCTACTCAAAAGAATTCAATTGCAGGACAAAAAAAACCCCACCACTTAGTTTATCTTTACATTGAAAGTTGCTCAAAAGCAACTTTTTTTTTTTTTTGAGGTGTTTTTTTCCAAACAGAAATGTTTCTTGAGTATTGTGCATTATTGTCTTAGAAATAATGTTTTTTACATTTTTGTCAACAATCTCTGTGGCTGTGACTGTAGCACAAATAAAAATTTACAAAAAAAATGAACAGTCATATCCATATGGAAGTGAAATCAGAATGAAATATCTAAACACAGTATCCATGACACTGATCTATTCTAACACCTATCTACACAAAGCTGGGAACCTTCTCCAAGGCCTCCATCCCCCGGCCTCACTGATGATAGCCAAGGTGATCAGAGAACGCAGCAGCAAAGGATGATTACAGACAGATGACCTTTTGTTTGGTTTCGCTGGTTTACTAAAAGCCATACTTAAAGCAAAAGAAGTAAAAAATTAGAATACTGGCTTGTCTGATAATCCATATGTCCCCTCAGTACACAATTTTTACAGATTTTTTTTTTAAAAACCATTCTTAAATAAAAACTTTTAAAAATCCATGGAGAATATTATCAGTAGTAAAGGAAAATAATTACCTCAAAAATTGTTGAAATACTTATTTTAAAATACAAAGCAAGGCAACTGAAAGGAAATGTAAGCTCCCATTTTAACGCTGATTGGATGTATTCAGCTAGCATGTGACTGGGGCTTAACTAAACAAGAGGCCTGGCCCATTACAATCTCACATAGCATCCAAAAAAAGTTAGCACGTGGAAGTGGAACAGATCTACATGGTAAATGCCAAGGGCTATATACAGTATCTACACTGTATACACATTACTACATCATGACACATTTCTGTACTTCTGTTTGGCTGTTTTTATAAAGCTGTTTCAATAAAATTTCCTGATATTCTGCCAACATGTTAACTTAAGCGAGGACTTAAGTTCCATTACATTTACTAATCAACGTCACGTTTTCAAGTTGTGGCTTTATAACCCACTCCATAGTTCCAGTTAAACTTGCTTTGCTTTCTTTTTCTCCATCCTTCTGTTCCAATTGCTTCTAGCAAGACACGGTTTTAGTATAGCAATTAAAAAGGAAATTAAAAAAATAAAGTGTACATCAGATACTATTCTCACATTGCGTGTTTTGCACTAACGTAACTTCAATTGCTTGTATTATTCCTAATTTAGGCTTTGTCCATTATCAAAGAATATACTTTTAAAATTAATAAATAGCATTGTTTTTATATATGTTATTATATAAGTGCTATACTGATACAGCAGAAAAACTACCCAGCAAGCCAATAACCTGTAATTTCCATAGCATATTGTGACATGCATAGAGAAAGACTACCCACAAAACAACACAGTAATAGCCAGCACCTTCCACTCCAAAATACTTACATTTTCATGATCTACTGAGGAGTTACAAGTTTTCTTTAATGAAAAATATGTGTCATATTTCATAATTCTTAGAAGTGACACTTTTGCCTTTTGAGAAAAATCTCCCTAAAATTGTTCGCCCAGACAAGATGGCTGTGCTTAGTTTTCTGCAGTGAGGGCAAAATGCTGAATTTCCTCTACTCTGAAAAAAGATACAATTATTTTATATTAATACAATTTTTCAAAGGTATATTCTGAGTTTGCAGGATACAGATGAGCGGAGTTCACTGAAGGAAAAGCTTTTCAAACAGCTTTGCTAGGGGAAGAAGGCCACAGATCTTCCCTTTGGCATCCTATTATGAGAAGAGAGCATCCTGACCTTGCTAACCATTAAATGCTGCCGGCGTTAGCGCGAGTGCAACGATCCCAGGGGAGCTATCCTCATTACTGCATACAAACAACTGGGAGCTTCAGACCCGTTCCTGCTCCCATCAGAGAGAGCAGAGCTTCCCTGGACTTCGGCGAGGCAGGACAGAGTCCAAGCGCACAACCTTGTTCTCTCCTCGGAGCAATCTTTGACCCTGCTGCTGTCTGAGAAAGATTCTTTAAGAGATACAAGTCACTGGACATATTCAACAGCAGAATGACTGTGTATGACTTGGGCAACATCTCAAAACAGAAGGCAATGTTACTTTGTTCCTCAGTGTGCTAAAATCTTTCCTAAGCCATAAAATATCAAAAAAAACTAAGTTACAAGTATAAAACTACAAAGATCTCCTATGGAAAGCAGCTTACGTCACAGACTGAGCAGAACTGATGAACATTTCCCAGATCTAATTGTGGATCTATAACATTACAGAAAAAGATACTAATATGCAATTAGGTCTTCTAGAACACAGAAGAAAATAGAATGAAAACAAGCAGATTTATGCTAAAATATTTCTGTGGAAAACAATACTACAGATACATAGAGCCATCAGGATGAAGGAAAAAATGCTGAGTAAAATCCTGCTCTCACTGAAGACACTGGTTTTGAAACAAAAGAGTGTGACATGCTTTACTTTTACATTTCGAAGGTGCGTATTAAGAGAACATGGTAATGCCACAGCTCCAACCAATAAAGAGCAATTATATGAGAACTGCCTGCCAAGACTACACTGTGGATGTGACTGCCTACAGCTTGTAACTACTCGTTTATCTGCATCACTAAAAAATAATATCAAATGTGGACAGAATTCTTCCACAGCACCAAAACAGTATTATTGCACAATGTGATGTACTATCAAGCCCTGTGGGTAGCCAGAATTTCATTCTGGAGGCATTAACTTCCTTCAGAGATTTTGCTTCAGAAAATCAAACAGCAGCTTACAAAGTTTACTTCATATTTTCTTTTTTACCTGAGCATCTCAGATTAACTGTATTGATTTTTAGATAGGTAAGACACTTTAATTTGAAAAATTAGACATATACATGTATATACATAACTCCCACCAACTCTGCAATGGTGCATGGTACAGCTTTCCTTTTCAGAAGTAACTTGGCCACATTTTTGTGCATTTTGAAGTGTGGAACAGCCTCATTTTATTCTACAGAGAATCTGTAGGAAAATAATCCTGTAAATAAGAACAAAGACCACCTTGGGGTCTAAACCATGACATTATGGGATTCATTGGTGACTGAATCCTATGAGACTATCTACTATTTTATGGAAAAATAAGATACCATATTTCTTCAAACTAATGGTGATAAGGCACTTGTTTATGAGCCTCTCACTACAGGTTCACCTATGAATTATTGCTGTAGTTACAATCTTTTTCGAATACAAAATCCTGGTCTTACCAAAGTCAGCACTTGTTTAACTACTGCATAACCATATGTGCACCATGACCATATATGCATACATACTGGAAAATCCACTATCATCATTTTCATATACCAGTGACTGTTTATTCATTAGAACACAGTAGGTGAAACTGAATAATAAATTCTAACCAAAAGTAACCCATATCAGCTGAGAAGTCACTTAGATCCAAACTTACGGAAATATTCTTCCAACAGTTTTATGAAATAAATACAAAAACAATCATCCAAATAAAAACCATGAAGGTAATTTAACATTATTATATTTTTAGTCACTGTGACAGCATAAAAAGTATATAATCTTTCAAAACCAGAAAAATAGTTCCATGAAGCAACTTACAGTAGCAGGTAACCAATAATGTATCTGTGAATTAATCTGAAACTGTTAAGGAAAACAATAATGGAAAAATACTACCTTATTTGTAAGCATACTATTTAGCGATAAATCCGTAAGAAAGATATATAACTTAACTTCTTTAATTGCATTTTCTTCTTAACTCACAGAATTCAGTGCTGAAGGACTGGCAGTAATAATACAACTTGAAAACTGGATAAAAAGCTGTCATGTAAAAGTCTCCAAGTAGATTTAACAAGATGTTCTTTGTGCTTCAGTAAAACATACATCAGAAGGACTCTCGAAAGTCCCCTTTTGAGAAACAACTACATGTAAGAGACTCTGGAAACAGATTTCATTTTCCAATTTTAAGAGTTGCTTATGAAAAAAATTAAGAGAATTATATTTTCAAAATTACATTGACAGTGGGTTTGAGAATGGGAAAAAAATCTTAGTTTATTTTCTATCCTTAGGTAATAGGCACAGACCCTTTTTGGTATCTTTTTTTTTTGGATATTCCTTTGTCTTTAAGGATTAAGAGTAACAGAGGAATGACATGACAAACCCACCATGCCAACTGCCACCTCAGCATTGCCCACCTACTTCCCTTCTGCAAATGTAGCAGGTAAAGGAGGCAGCGGGTCCGGGGCAGTTCATAGCACATGGGACCCTTTGGATCCCATTTCCTTGCAACATTTCCCCTATTCCAGATACTGAGTGAAGAAAATTTTAAGGGCTTTTTCTATGTGTTTATCAGCCTTCTTCTTCTGGGATTAAGTGGAATAACGCTTTTCTTTTAGGATAAAGGAAGTGCTTTCTCAAAACAGAGGTAAGCATTGAAATTTCTATTGAGGTAGCCTAAATTTCATTTTCATTAACAATTAGAGATGTACAAAGGAGATGGAGATGAGAATGTTGCACTGGATGATACCGCTTGAATTAAAGTTCAGGTTTATCACCTAGGATAACTCTTCCATATGTATCATTTCTGCTTCTTTTACTTAAAACAGAGGCCAGATGCAATGGGCCTAACAAGCATTTTGAACGACTGCCAAATCAATTAAAAATACATCATCAGCATTATATACAACACTTACATTTTTATCTGCCCACCCAGCTAAAAAGTGTATCTTAGAACTAACTGCATGTGTGAAGTAAGAGGAAAAGAAAGTATATCACGCCCTAACTTTAAGATTAGCGAGTGTGGTAAGGCCTCATGACCCGTAAACCCCAAAGCCACAGGTGAGTTAGATGTGCAGTTCTCATACCTCTTCTATTGTATCTTAGTGTTCTATTTTTTGGGGTTCCTGTTTACAAAAATCCTCTTTTAATGATTTTTTTTTCCAAATATCAAGATTCAGTAAATTATATGTTATAGCACTAAATGAATCTAACGGGCTCTGAAATTATAATCATTAATGTAATAGTCAACACATTAAGGTAAGCTCTGAAAATAAGACTTATTACAAATACTGCAGTCATTTCAAGGCATGAAGATTTGATACGTTCTAAATGCAAAAAGGAATTAACTGAGAATCTTTTGTCAAGAATCTGTTACCACCTGAAGTTCCCAAAGGTCCTTAGATACTAGATACAGGCATGTTTATCTGTCTGCTTTTGGGAAAAGAGATGAAAGACAGGATGGGATAGAATTAAGGGCAGTAAAAAACTCAACAGTTTTGATATTTTTACAAAGAAGTAATTTAAAAAAGCTCCGAGTTTATACTATTAAGAGTGGTAAAAATAGACATGAACCATTGTCCAAATTTCAGGAAAAGCAACAGCAGGCATAGTTTAAATGAATTTTGTCACATAGGTGACATAGGTGCCTTTGTTGCATACAATTCCCTCATTCTGTGTTACATATATATGTACCACTGTATGTTACCTACAAACTACTGCCAGGAAAAATCCTCAAAGTAAAGCCCGTGGTTAAGCTATTTGCTAAGATTTATTCAGAGTGCTTGATAAAACATGAGCTCCTAAAATAATCTGGACCCAACAGGTGTCTCTCAGCAAATTTTTGTGATGTCATGTCAGGATACATTTGGTACTGTATACCAGCATACAGTATATGAGTAGCCTGATATCTGAGTAGCAGGTATTACCTAAGATGTAGCTGGTCCTGATTCTATTTTGCTGGTGACAACAAGAGAATTAACCCTATAATCAGATACACAATTGCACCAAAAGATAGCTAAAATCATGTACTTGTACTTTACAAATACAATTATGCAGGCACTGTGCTCAGTGTAAAAACATTGCCTGCATTTATCAGCCCAAGAGCAGAAAGTTCCCAAAACACACTCTCTATTAAAATGTTACACATTTAAAATAGAGTTGAACCTTTCACACTGTAAATCTCTTCAAACTCAATTTGTTTGCTTTTAAAGCAAACTCTTTGTTATACATCTACATTTATAAGAGCAGCACTATTAACATATACAGAAAACACCTGCCATTTCTTAGGTCCTTTCCCTGGTTTGAACACATTAAAAATCAGCTGAAGTAAAAAATCCCTGCTCCAGGGAGTATCCGACAGCTTTTCATTAGTCACTGAATTGGTACTTCACTTTATGAGCACGCCATTCTACCACACCGCCATTTTAAGCATGATCATGAAGGTTACATTCCAGAAATACAATTATATTATTGTCGAGAAAGTGACATTACTTTGTTTAGTGATAATGTGAACTGCAATAAATCTACACTTGACTGACATGATCATTTTGTAGAAAATTCATATTCTTCTCAGAAAAACTCAGGAAATTTCATGTCTGGAGGGACAATTGAGTTTCCTATATGTAAAATCTTACGAAAATACACTTACATTGAATAAGAAAACAGATTTGAATAATACTAAACAGACATTAAGGATCTTTTGCCTTTTTTAAGAAGATTTTTTATGTATGATTGAAGTTTATACAACACTCCAGAAAAGCCATCATGAGTTAGATTTAAAAATAAAATCAGAAGCATTTTCTGTCATATAGGTATACATGAAAAAATGGGAACGTTAATGTCTTAGAAAGTATATGTCCAGCTTTGTACTGTTACTCATTTAACAAAGCAGAAAATAAGATACTGTACTGTAAACAAAAGCTACAGTAAAGGACATTTTGAAATTTACACAAGATTAATTTCATAAACATTTTGGTTGCTCCATAACAGTTTTCATATAAAATGAATAAAAAACCCTTGGACATCTTTCATCACTCTTGACTACTTTTTCACTTAAGTGCACACAGACATACTTTATATAGCAATATACTGATGTACCGTAACATGGATATTAAACTATGATTACTGCTTTTTAACCGAGATGTGCAGTATCCAATCAATATTATCTGTTATTGAAATACTCATACATTACGTATTCCCATCATGTTGTTAAGTATAAAAACATGAAAATATAACTTTACATTATTTCAGTTATATACATCAGTTCAGGCTTGACAAAGATTTTTACGCTACAATTTTTAGAGGAATAAGCCCAGAGGTACAATAAATAGCTTTCCACTGTATACAGTAATGCAATTCTACTTTTTTAAAAAGTTTAGCTTACCATATGAGTTTTATTTCAGTTTGGTCATTCTAGCATTGAACATTAAAAATTAGAATGCATTTCCCAACATTCTTGATGGGGACTAATGCACAGAACACCTATGGATTACTTCAACAGATGTGTCAAGAAATGGTTAAGTTTAATTATGGGGAAGTTACCAGTGAGCTTGTCTGGTATTGCCAACATTGTAGGTATCTCTTAGACTGACAGTACCGAGAGTATACACTATGCTCACATGCTGCACAAACAAGTTCAGAGCTTGTACCATGAGAAGGACTCTAAACTTTTGGATAAACGCCAACCCCCGCGGTGTTCAGTAAATACTGTACTTAAGCCTAAGAGATGGATTCCAACTAAAACTGCAAGCCTCATTTCCAATTTTTAGTCCAAAATGAAGTAAGAGAATTACTGATGCTGCATGAAGCATAATGTGTCAAAATGTTCCAATGGTATTTTATCTACAGGGAAAGCTTGAGAAGTATTATTTTGGTTTCTTTTGCATTAGCATTTAAATTAATGTTATTGCACCCCTCCTAGGATTCCTTTTTGTTTTGTAAGTAGAGCTACGGTCTTTAAATACATATAATTAAAATGCATGATAACTTCAGATTGCAAAGAATATTCATAATGCCTAAGTTTCATGTAAGCACTTATATTTCACCAATACAGACTTATAGCTGGTTTCACTTATTGTTTTTAATTTAAAAAGACATTGTCAAGGTATTTTTTCATAACAAATAACATTACTAGGTACTGCTTAAAATTGATTTTAACAGTTTGAGAACTGCTTCCTTGAAGAAACAATGAGATGCATGTTTTATAATTTTGAAAATTATTTTATATTTTTTAGTGCTTGCCATTTATCAGTTACTACTGATTGTGTTCTCAGTTGTACAAAATTAGAGAGAGAGATGAACCACATCTTTGGATTGCAAGGACCTGGGCTTCAGAGTTAAGAGGAACTGGACTCCAAAGCAGCACCTCTCTGATTCCCATGAGCTAGTATGAAGTACCATCCTAACAGAGAATATACTTGATCATTAGAGTTCAAAAATAGTATTTAGAGTTCAATATTTTCAGTATTAGAGCTTCAACTGATCTGTGGGAAAAAACATTGAACAGATTCAAAAAAGCTGGGGAGAGTGACACTGCCAAAAACTAACTTACTGACCCAACCTTGACAGTGTCCTTTTAGATTTAAGACATTTTAGAACTCAACTGCAGCTAGTAAAATTAATGGAACCACTTGCAAATAAAACCATAGAAAAAAGTTTATTTCAAATGTCAAGCATTGCCAAGTAATTTGATATTAACACCAAATGTTAAAGAATAGGATATACAGCAAAGTTTTAATAACAATATTAAATTACAAGTTTTGAACCTTTTTGATGATTTTTTTCTCTTCTCAGCATTACATATTTGGCTTTGAAAAATATGGAGTTGATGTCTTAAGCCTTATTTTGATATTCCACTTCCCCACAGTCTAAATTCCTTTTTTTCTTCTTTTCTTTTTCTTGTTTGTCATGTTCAACCATTATGGAAGCAAATTTATTTAAAAGCCAGTTTTTGTTTGTGAAAATACCTAAAAATATTTTTTTCGTTTTAAATGTTTTTTCTTTTTTTTTTTTTTTCTTATAAAACATGTCACATCTTGATGCAATTGATGTCAAGTGTGCTTAAGTCAGTATGAACCAAGGGACTAACAACAGTGGCTGCAGAAACTGGTGTGTTGCCTGTACAACGACTTCAGGTAGATTACAGTACTTCCATGTTAGCTGTGCATGTCAGTCAAGCTTCATCTTGAACTTGTGTAGAAAATGGTGTTGTGTTTTCAACTAAGCATTCATTACAATTCAAGATGAACTCCACAAATATAAGAATTCTTGGCTGAAAGAAAAGTCTTCAAGATACTGGATGCCTCTCACCACTTGGTCAATAAACGCACAAGAAAACCATTGTGTAAGGCACTCAAAAGGTTCTTATCAATCACGAGAGATCAGTCACACTGACATTCATTCCCATGCCAGGACTCACGTAAGGTACTGCATGCACTGCTTTTGGAAATTCTGGACTCATAAAACGTCCATTTTCTCCAGTACTTCCTGTAATTGACAGCCTTGCCTTGCTCCTCATGGCATCATTCAAGGTCATCTTAGGAAAGAGAGAGAAAAATAAAACAATACATTACAGGAAAAAAACAAAAAAAAAAGTGTTTGAAACACAAAGCCTGATTCTCTTCTTCCTTACATCAGGTTGGCATCAGTGTAACTCCATTGACTTCAATGAGGTTACTTTTGACTTACTGTATAGTAAGTGAGAGGAGAATCAGATTTTTTTTTTAGTTGCTTTAGAAAGGCTTCAGCAAATGAAAACAAACAAACAAACAACAACTAAAGCAAAAGCTGGGCTACAATTAGTCAAGCACATCTATGCCAGAAAGAACCACATTCACCAAAAAACTTGCAGTCAATAATTGGTCATTCTGTTAGTTACTGACTAGCAATATGAAAGAACAGCAGTAATACATACATACATACATCAAGATCCCTTGGCGAACTTCCTCATTCAACAAGCTAAAGGACACAACAACGAAGCTACAGCGTGCACTTAGAAGTTTGTATTAGAACCTTGTTCCTACCCCCTAAATCTTAACACTTTCGATTCCATATACGTTGTAACCTTCCTTGTAAGTTGCAAAATTCTGT
>VZSV01000028.1:1414303-1434303 GCA_013398735.1 Nothocercus julius | reverse complement strand
AGTGAAATCTCCTCACAACAGGTAAGTGAGAAGATGAAAGAAGTCACACTACAGACTGACGACAGGTACTGGAAAGCTGCATGGGAAAAGGCTCAACGAACAGACTTTTCAAATGGTCAAGTGTTAGGAGGGAACCACCCACTAGATGGCTCACAGATTCCTCACCAAATAAACGAATATAGGAATTTCTGACCCAGCAACCACAGAAATAAAAATCTAATGAAAAACATCACTCAAAAATAACACTCATCACAGTTTTAGTCAAGGCTAATCGTACTTATATCATACTTCATACTTCACTTGTAAGACGGGTAGGAAGGTATCATTTGCAAAGGGGATGTCTGTATACTTGACTATGGCAAAATATAAACTCAGTATTAAGCAAAACAAGCCAGGTTTTTTAAGAAGTAAATTTAGAAACTAGATTATGGATGGGATTACTACATCAGTCTCAATCTACATGAAATGAGTTTGATCAAATTAAGACTTTATACTCACGCAAAATTTGAATCTAAACACATGTAAAAATACCTTTGGATAAAATCTTTGAAGTCAGCAATTATTTCTTGTTTTGCCTTAGCAGTTGCTGAATTTCACCTTAGATATCTGGTAGCAGATAATTAAACACACAAAGGCTACTTTAAGTCAAACACAACTCTTCCTTTTGCATTTTGGACATACTCCGCTCCACTCAACCCAGCTGTTATTAGGCATATATATTCCCACTCCTAACTGCTTACAAAACTAAGTTGAGGTTCTGCCCAATATGTTGTCATACCATTTTAGTCCTTCCCTAGAAGCTGGCTCCAAACATGGAAAACAACCAAACAACAGCACATTTCCTTCAGTACTGCTTCTCTGTGGATGCTGGATTCTGTCCAATCTATTCCACTGTAAATTGAAAATCTCTGATGAGAGTCACAGTAAATTAAAATGAACAGGCTCTGTGTTATGAGCTGCTCTGTGTTTTAACCTCCTTAAATTTAACTGATGTTTATACTTGCACACAGTTTAATCTGCAAGTACACATAATTATATTGGAAAAAAAAACAACTAAAAAAGTAAACAAGCAAAGTGAAACTTGTGCTTTCATATGCATGCAATTTTGAAACATGTAGCTCTCCTTTCAGTATCTAACAGTATTCAACTTGTTCTTATCATATAAATTACTTAAGCAAGTGCTTAACTTTCATTGAGAATACTATAAGATGTAAAGGTACAAACGCTTAAGTGCTTTTCTAATTTAGGATTTCATCACCATGTTCTAAATGTAAGGTTCTTCAGGTGAAGAATTTACATTTTCTTTTCTGTGTCAACTATTTCCTCAACAGCTGTTGGCTATTTTCTTTGCCAGAGGTTATTACTAGAGGTCACAGCATGATGGGCTGTTTAATGTTTAAAGCAAAGTCACTGAGGACAGTTAACATAGCAGAAGAAGGTACTTTGAATTAACCTGGTTGACTTTGCTGCCTGGAACAGCCCAGGGAACACACATTTCCCTGCAAGTGCAAGGCTGCGAGGGCAGCATCCTCTGTGCCATGGACAGTAACGAAAGGCAGAAGAGAAGAGGATATAACGTCTTTAACAAGAACAGTTCGATCTGTCCATAACCCAATTTAAACACCCGGATCAATGCAAGATAGGTAAGGACTTAGTTACTTGCAATTTTCATGTTCCAAGACATTATTTTACCAAAATCTGTGAAACAGAGAAAAAAAAATATACAAAATATCCATTTACAAGTGGAACAAAATTTACAAATGGAAAAATTCTGTACAGTACCTGGCACTCACAAGACTGGTAAAGCAAAAGTTAAGAGTCTACACACAGAGAAAGGTCAAAAAAAAATGTAGACTAAAAGTTCTCAGAACTGTACATACCCCTTTCAGATTTATATCAAAACACCTCAAAAGTAAAAATAATAATAGTAATAATAATAACACACAAAACAACCCTCCACCCCCCATACATATATCCAAAGCACTCCTGTAGTTCAGTGGGCTGCCGGTACATTAGGGACTTCTTGAGGCAGAAAAAGACACGGCTTCATGGTCACACAAAGTAACCGACTATGTCAGCACATAATGATAGCAAGTCCTGAACTTCGAGACAGAAATTGGTCCTTTCAAGCCAGAAGTCAGTCTTGGTTGAGTTTTGGGGAGTTCTTTTTGTTTGTTTGTCTTTTACAACTCTTGTTACATACACTGACGCTGTCTCTCTCCTCACTAATGATAGTGCTGACTGGATGTCACCTCTTCACCTCTATTCTAGAGAGCTGATGAAAACATCAATCTCCTTTCTCTCTGTCCTTCTATTAATATCACCACATGCCTCTTCTAGTCACCAACCGATCAGCGCTACTGGCAGAAAAAGAATGGGAGAATGGCTGAATTGCACAAGGTATGAACTCAACAACTGATGCCTGTGTAATCTCTCCTCACGCTATCCTCACAGAATTAGAAAGGGTTTCTCCTGCCCTCACAGACTGAAAAGCAGATCACGTAGTTGAGTACACAGAAACTTCAGTTCTTCCCAAACAAAAAGAACCTAGAAGATTTATCATCCTTATCTTGGCTCTGTCTTCCCACTCCTTCCCACATCCACCTTCACCAAAATAGTTCAGCGTTAGGGCATTTGCCAAGCTTCTTCCAAACTTCTCAAGTT
Organism: Nothocercus julius; assembly: GCA_013398735.1. NCBI lineage: Eukaryota > Metazoa > Chordata > Aves > Tinamiformes > Tinamidae > Nothocercus > Nothocercus julius. The sequence goes on along the minus strand of VZSV01000028.1, from coordinate 1,431,639 downwards.
ATGAAGGTGCTATCTACTTCAGTGTTAATACTACATGGACAAACCCAGTGCCCCTTCTTATGCATCTGCTCAATGGAAGCATTTCATTTTCACTTGTGTGAAGCCTTTATCACAGAAGATGTTCTAGTAGAAAAATAAATTCAGCTTAGTGTTTCCATCCCTAGCATACTTTTGGATTCCTACTTTTGTTCTCTTTCAGGAATTAGGACTCTACTAGCAAAGACCTGGGTACAGCACACACAATGTCAGTAGAAAAACAAACTAGAAAATAATACTGCTTCCTGATGAGGAAACAGACAACACTGTTAAAGAAACAAGTATTTTTTTTTAAATTCATGAATGTGATAGAGAATAAATCAAGTCCACTGAACTTGCTGCTACATTCACAACTTTTTTTTCCAGCTGGACAGACAATGAATTTAAGAGTCCTGATTTCAGATCTTATAAAAGATGATACAGCCAATTCAATCCAGTCAAAACACAGACTCTGGGTAAAGTTATACTTAGTGCTAGATAGTGTGTGTTTTCACACTGACTTCAATAGAAAGAGTTTCACTCTTGAAATTTGAGTCTCAAGTCTCTCTTCTCAAGAAGAGATTCTCAGTTATATTTATTGAAAAAATAAATTTATTGAAAAAGTTTAAATTATTTTTGGCAAATAGTAAGTATAATCATCACACTAGGGAGTTGAATTGCACATGGTGAATCAATCTACTTGTGACAGAAGGTGCTGAGAAGAAATTTCCAGAGTAGATGATTACAGCCTTGTTTGCGTTGAATCAAAGTTAACTTAGCAGAAAGTAAAGACCATATCCTCAAAAAAGCCTTTACCTATTTTATACACAAAATATATGAAACAGCACTTCTACGGTCAGACAACCACCAGAAATGTTAGTTGTGTAAAAGCATAATTGAAGAGATACATATTTACATCTGAGTTTAGCAGCCTAATAATTACTACTTGGGAATCAACTATTTTCACAAATTTTGCAAAACAAATCTGCTGAAGATACTTATTACCACTTAGTAAAGATCTTACTGTTCCTTATACTATATTATTATTTAATTCTTTCCTATCAGCTGCTTCTATTTTGACTTCAGTTGAAAAATGTATTCTTCTGGTGTGCAGTATTTATTCTTCACAGTCCTCTACAGCTTCAAAGTCTATTTTTTCCTCATGTATTGAAAATAAAAAATAACTTATTTTCAAAAAGCTACAGCATTAGCTGTAGAGAACACAAACACAACTATATAATTCTTATAAGTAATCATCAAAGCTGTCTCAACCAACATCAATCAACATGATTCTTGAAGCATAAGAAATGCAGACTAATCCATGCACATAAAGTTAACTTTTGCCTTACAATGAAGCTTGAAAATGTCAAATAAAAAAAAAACAAAAAACCTTCACATTTCACATGAGTGTGTGACATTTGATCCTCATTGCAACCATGATCTAAAAAGTCTACACTAACAAAAAGAGAAACACATGTTCATACACTACTGAGCACTGTCACAGTACTAGCACAACCCTGACCTTATTTTTACTAGCTCACACATCTGCTGTACATCAGTAGAAATACAATCAGCATCAGGCCTTCTTACCAGACCTATCACAAAATTCACTAATGAATTCTTTTCTCCCACCTAGAACAAGTATGGTTCCCACTTAGCAAGTTACCAATTAAACATGTATCACAAAATCCAGTGAAAATGATGATCTAGTGTAGTTACTGCTGCAACTATACACTGCATTTTTTCATTTTTAAATTTATTTCAGTTTCAAGGAAGACTATATTTGAAATGTAAAAGTAATTTCCAACTGTTTACAAATACATTTTGTTTAAATTGAAGACTCATCATTCCTTAAAAAACATAAATAAACCTTTTTTTTCCATAGTTGTAGCACTTCAGATCTTCAGATTCACTTCCATCTTACATGGACAGACACAAAGAAAACACAAACACTACAAAACAGTCATACTAGCTTTTCCCAGTAGCATTAGTATCTCACTCATTTGCTCTGACGAATTTTATCATGTTAGCTGCTATCTCAAGGGCAGCTGGAGATCTGTTTCTAGTGGTCTTCTCTCACACATTTTTAAGAAAAAAATACATTGAGGTAGAAGACAGAGAGCTCTGCCAGGCTTTCAAAGCATTACTGTAAAGCAAATACAAATAACTGTTTTCAAAAGCAGGCATCAATTTATCACAGGAGCCAAAGGGATTGTATCTCATTACCCTCCTGCAAGCTTGAAAAATCATACTGAATACTTACTAAAGCATCTCCGTGCACCTTTCTATGTCCCTGTTCATGGAATAACTATCTATATCTACTTACACATTACATTTAGTAAGTGGCCTTGTTTACAATTTTTACCTGGGTGAATGATGCCAGTTCTCTTCTGTGATCATATCTTCTCCTCCCCCACACCCTTTATTTATTTTTTTTTAACAGTAGAATATTTCAGCTAGTTCCTTGTAAACCACTTTCACTTTGCATTATTTATAACATGGTCCTTATATTTATACATAGATAAAAAAATTTAATCATAATGAATAAATAAAAACACTTATATTTTCAATTTACTAAGGCTGAACACACCACATTTTTATGGCAACCTTTTTAAAATTACCTAAGGAGAAAATATTTACATGAGTGCAAACCTATTTAAAACAAAACACAAAACTAGAAAGCAGAAAGTCTTACCCTAAAAAACTCTTTAGTGGAGCCAGAATCTAATGTCCCATAAGCAATTTCTGTCTGCTTGGAAAGATCCTCTGCACTTTCAATGGGAGACACCATCCTCTCAACCGTCAGGAAGGCAGCTAAGTTAGCCGTGTAGGAGGAGATTATGATCAGGGTAAAGAACCACCACACACCTCCAACAATGCGCCCAGACAGGGATCTAATAACAAGTATGAAATGGATTTGTAAAGTGAAATGAAAGTCCTAAAAAGGAACACACGTTATCAGTTTTATGCAAGTGCTACATCACACGAGAGGGCAGTATTGCGGGTTATCTTGCTGTGCAGCTCTACATACTAATCAGCTGGAAAATCAATGCATGCTACAGTTCTGCAGGGTAAGAAAGCAAACTCCACTACATCTTCTGGATTTTGCTAAAATCAGGCCTCCAGAGTTTACTTCAGGGAGAACTTAAATGTGCCAGTTCTTCAAAGATCTGAACACCCTGAAATGAAAGTGCTCCCACCATCACGTGCTATGTAACACACAGGCCTGTCACGTCCTTCCACAGTGTGAACGTGTGACAATATAAAGAGAATCAAACAAAACCAGTGAAACCCTCCTTTCAGATAAGCCAGTATGCACTTAAAAAGTGTCTTTAACTTGCTTGTTTTCCTAAGACATTCCAACAAAGACCAGTTTCCACAAAGTAATGTTTTGCACTGCTGTGCACGTTTTATACGGAGGAATAAACAGCATTATTTGCAACGAAAACTCGGGGCTCAGGGAATATCCATAAGCTAAAAAATGTACAAAATATTTGGAAGATACGTTCACTTAGCAAACTAATGACTAGACATGAAACAGTCAAACTGGTAATACACCAAAACATGGAGAAATTATATTTTTAAACAATAATCTGATGTTTTAACTGCAGCAGGTGGCCTGTTATAGATCTTTGTTTTGCATCTCCTGCTCAAGAGAGAAAAAGAGAACTCAAGAAAATACATAAAACAGTATAAAGCACACAAGCAGAAAAATTCAGTAATTTTTGAAGTTGAAAAAGTAATAGAAAAAATACTGCTACTGACATCGTTGTCACACTTGTCTTTTTTCTTAACAATCCTTTAAACTTTGCAATTACTTACTACTTTGCTTCCAAACAGGAAATTATAGGAAGGACATAATCTTTGGAGATGTGCTTAATTCTTTGGCAGAAATCTGCATGTAGTTCAAAGTCTAGTACTAAGGAACTGCAGTACCTTAGATCCTGATCTCTCTCTTCTATCTATCAAATAAACAAATTACAGATCATTCACCCAAACCAATTAACACTATTGTGAATGAGATTTCAAGCTAATCTTGATAAGATATATATAGACAGACAGGTATTACTATATCTATATATTTTTAGTATTTTATTTTAAACCATTAGGTAAAGCTAATGTATTTAACTGGGAAGAAAAACAAGTGGAAACAATTCTGGACAAATCATTTTGCTGATTGCTGTTGTGAAAAATCTCCAAGGTATTTGAGATAGGAAAACACCTACTCTATGCAACCACAAAATCACTAATTTACTACATAAAAATCAACATTCAAATATTGTCCAGATTATGTTATTAAAAAAAAGCACCACACACAAGAACTTATTTCCAGTCTTTCTAGATTGAAATATATTCTGCACACACATTTTTGGTAACTTTGGAAGGAATATGTACTTTGGCATGGAGGTTACCTGAGTACACCATAAGCACATTCTACTAATGACTGAACTATATAATAAATGTATTTGCAAGGTAATATCTCTGACAATGTGTATTCAATAAAACCAGTGCTGACTTTATGGCTTTTAATGTTGTATGCACAACATCCACTACAAGTGGCAACGCATAGTCTGCAAAAGGGCATAACCTATCCACCAACAAAATTGGTAGTGACTTTGTAAAACGGAATAAGCTCAGTGCCAACAGAAATATGCTCCTGCATGACATCCTCCAAGCAAAATCTTTTTGGGTGTGATTTATGTTCAGAATTTTCCCATAAGGTCTGTCCCAGTTAAATAAATCCTTTTTTTTTCTTTTTTTTTTTTCCTCCATACATCTTGAAAATTTTCTAAAGATGGACAATTATTATATGCTAATAAGAATCCACATCTGTACAAACACCTCCTATATCTGAGTATTAAATACTATAACTCTTTGGGTACACAAATATCTAAATTTGTGCAACACTCTTTATACTTACCAATGTAATATACTGCAGTATTTAGAGTATGGAGTATGCTTACATCTCTCTCAAAAAAAAGAGAATTTCTGCTGTACTTTGTAGTCACTCTTTCAAGGTCACCATCAAGATCTCATTGGGGTTGTTACGCAGACTGCTTTCCAGATTTCTAGACACTCTACATCCATTTCAGAGTGAGGAAACAACCTAGGAGCTTGTTTTCTTAGCTAGTAGCCAAAGGTATTTGGCTAATATATACAGGAGTTCCTTTTCTTATGTACTTTAATTCATTTGCAGGGATGGTGAAATACCATGCTGATAAGTTTGGTATAAGAAGAAAAATAATTGAAGTGTTTTCAGTCTTTTACATTTTTATAACAAATAAAGATAGCAAATAACTACTTTCCTCAGAAGTATTCCTGTAATAAAAAGAAGTGCTGTAAACATTTCACTGACACTGAATCCACCACTTTAATCTCTAGAATAATTCTAGTTTCAGACACCTTATTATGATAGTAATTTACTATCATTACTCTTACACCACCTTTCAAATGTTACCAAAACAGCACACAAGTGTCAGGCTTTAATAGCTAGTAAAATGAAAAAAATGTAGATGATCATTATTCTCCTATGGCCTTGATTCAATAAAAATAATTCTGTAGCTAAAAGGGGACTTTGCTGACAACTAAACTTTTGAAGTGTGTAATCAATATCAAAAACAAACAAAAAACAAAACAAAAAAGGGACATGAACACAGCTTCTCGTTACCTGAAACTATTTGATCTCTCATTGTCTCATTCTCCATATACCTGTGCCAAAATCTATCACATTTTTCATCATAAAGGCAGCTATATTTCACTGTGTAAGTTCCACAGAAATGCAGAAATTCTCATAGAAGAAATACTCTGCTATTTCCATAGTAGAACAAGAAAACCTACCCCTGTCTTTTAGGTTACAAGACACAGATATAAAAATGCTCCCTTCATATGATTTATTCATGCATTTTGCACCACAAATACTCACTAGAAATTGACCTCCTCTGTACCCTACTTTGAGATGTTTAGAGAAAAAAAAGGTAACTTACTAAGTATAATCATGAAGCTCTTCTCATTTGATATCCTTAGATCCAATTGCCCTATTTCAGTTGTTACACTATAGCTCCTTCAAACAGTGCGTAGTTACCTACCTACTTACGATGTTGCTGAATCGAGGCTAGAACTACTTGTACACAAGGGAAACAGAATATTTAATGAGCTGCATAGAAATTAACTAAAGTGCTTTAGAGCTGCCCCTACTGAAGTAGGTGAAAATCCCTCAAGGAATGATGCATAAGTAAATTGGACCTTCAAATTCATTTTAGTAACTTACTTGGTGACTTTTATAAAAGTAGGTCATAGAAAAGCAGGAGTGTTCTGCAAATATTCACAAGAAATGAGAGCCATCACTTTTATTTCAGTTCAAGGCTCTCCTGTTGAAACAGTGGGTTAAGTTCTGGGATGTTATTTTATGTAGTGAGTTTTGGAGAGAACATGCTATTTCTGCAATTCATGAATAGTGTGTTACCCTTTTTCCCATTACAGTTGTTGTGAAGCAGATGCACTGTCAACTGTAAAATGGGAATATGCAGCAAAAACACGGTACCCCTCCAAGAAGGCAGGAAATGACTGGAACCTTGTGCATTTCAAAGTCTGCTCATGGTGCACATAGGTTCACTTGGCAAATGCACGATCAACATTAAGACAGTATCAATCAAATACATCATTACCCTATGTCAGTGACGACTTCTTTTATCACAAGGACTTCTGTGATTTTGTGGAGAGAAAAAAAAAAGGAAAAAGAAAAAAAAGGACCATAGCAACTCATTTTGTCCTGAAAGTGAAAATATATGCACCATGAATCTCTGGCTGAGACAGAAAATGCACAAAGTTGGTATGGGTGAGTAACCAACCTTGGCGAAATATCGCATCCTTGCTGCATAAAGGCACCCAGGGAAAACCAGAGACTATTAAATATCCCAAATTCATTAGTTGATTCGTTAGTTTGCGTTTCTCTTCCATCTTCAAATTCCTCAGTGTGCCACTCGTATGGGCTAAATCTGCTGACCAGGAATAAAACTACACTGACCCCAATGTAGGCAAAAACAATGCACATCCAGATTTCGTATGCTAAGGGATCAAGAAACGAAAACACTCCTGGCTTCGACTTCTGAGGCTTCTTGATCATTATTGATATCCCCAGGCTCATAAAAGGCTTTGAGAAGTCAATCACCTCTTCTCTCACCAACGTTATTGTTAATGGAGCAATTGCAATATCAGCTTTCTGTAAAGGTAAAAAAAATAAAAAAATAAAAAAATAAAAAAAAAAGGCAAAGTAATAATAACTGGTTTCATTCCTATTGCATTTCACAAATGAAATATAGCACAGCAGAAATGCTGGCAATAGCCATTTTGCCAAGAACGCGCTATGGAGAATTTGAGAAATTTTTAGTTGAAACTTTTTTTTTTTCCTGAAATACATATAGCCAAATAGTTTGTTTATTCCAAGCTTCCCTTTTTACACATGCCTTTTTAAAAGCATATTATACTTCACAGCAGATTGCACTTCATCTGGACATACAGATGAAATATGCACTCTTTCTCCCCAACTTAGTTTGCATCAGTCCCACTCATTTGTATCAATATCCCACCACTTCCATCAGTCACCTTTAAAGACTTTATTATAAAAAATGCTCTTACCCCATAAACAAGCTCTCCAACCATCCCATTCCAGATTTTCGTGTCTGCATCCCTGGCCCCATACTTGCCATCCCCAACAATTGTGAGCTTATATTTGAATCCACAGTGTTTAGCAATTTCTGTAGCTAGGTCCACACAATAGCCCTCATATCGATCATTTCCTTCAAGCATTTCATGATTTTTCTTCATCATGACGTATGGGGACTCCTGCACAGAAAGAACTTGCCTTAGCTAATTGGTAAAGAGCCAGATACATTAGTTGTGTACTTCATAGGCGAGCGTGTTACCTTTTATACATGAAAAAAGAGAAAATATAGCATCCAAAACATACATTCCATACTTTATTAGATATATCAGCTGTTAGTTATTAATGTGACATATTCTCTAAAACATTTGAAAACTATATTTGCCACAGTCATTTACTTACAGGTACAACAATTGCCAGGAGTATGTTACTAATGACCATGAATGTTAACAGGACTTATGCATTCAGGAAAGAGAGAATAAGCATCAAAATCTGTTTCTCTCTCTCTTACAGTTTGCATGGAAGAAAGCAAAGATATTTAGTTTCTCTACTGTTGTCTTAATACAAGAAAATTCTTTTCTATTCCAAAACCACATCTGGCCCTGCAAAGACACTTCAGACTCTCCAAGCTATATCTTTACTGAATTACTACACAGAATAAATAATAATAAAAAAGATATCTATAACTATGCACTAAAGTTCCATCAGTAGCAAAATCAGTGATGAGTCATAAGTCATATTAGAGGAATGTCTTCTCTTTGCCCAATTGTCACCCAGCTATGCCTGCAGCCAGTAAAATTTCTATGCAAAATCGTTACCTATGCAAAGCAATGAAAAAGACATGTAAATAAAAATATGCTGCTCTAGAACAGCACATGACATTAGTCTCTAAGTTATTAGAATATAATTTTTAATGTTTTATTTTACTCTGTGGAGAGAAGTTCACTGTAGCTCAAATTCTGAAGTGTAGAACCAGTCTTTTTCCTATTTGCGAAATCCATTCTCTAATAAGCACATCTGTTTAAAAAGTAATGCTGTGGTTCTGCCATTCAGACAGTGCTCTTCTTTGAAAGCAGGTATTTTCTTGCCTAAAACATATGACTTTCTAGGATGCTCCTTTCCCAGTCAATGATCGCTTGCTTTCTACAGAAGAAAACTACATACTGAATCACATATATTTCCTTAATTTTCATAATTTTTATTCAGACATCATAACTAATCATGAGTCACTACCTCAAAAAAAAAAAAGTGTTTTTAAACTAACATAATGAGGAGAAACACATCATTGTTGTCTTCTGACAAAACATGAGGTTAATTACCAAAATAGTGGTGACTATAATAGTCTTATTCTCTAGTCCTGAAGATTCATTTCCAAGAGGGCCATCAAGAGGATTCACAACCATTTTGTCCACTTCACTCCAATATCCAATCTAAAAAGAGTTTATAGGATGCACAGACACCAGTGAACGTGAACTTTCATAGAAAATGAAAAGCATATTGTTATTACACCCTCAATATACCCACAGAAAACCATTACAGCAATCCATTTACCAGTCTAAATACCTATATATTACACCATTAAAAAGACTGAGCAAGGGTAATAACGCTTAAATAACAAAATCTGTTGCCATTATTTTGCCTAATATGGGTGTACAATTTTCACACAATAACATCTTTTGCATATGAACACCACACATGACAGAATTAGAAGTGTTATGAAATACTCCAGATTAGGAAGACATGAGAAACTGGCTTTTCCTGAAAGGTCTGGGATTAGAGCAAGAAAGAAAGATAATCGCATTTAGAAAACCACCAACAAAAAGCTGTCTTACTTTTATCATACATAAGGATATTGTTGCTTTTCCCCAATTACTGTTTCACATTTAGCAACTCAGATCAGAAAAGCTTGGAAGTACTTACCAGAAATAAAATGCCATATTTCTCAGAAACAAATAGCACATTTTTAAAAAAAAAACTATCCATCAAAAACTTCATAAAACCCACCTATGAATATTTATAACCACAACTTATCTTTAATTACCTGTAGTGTTTCATTACCTACCTTAAAACGTTGCTTAGCATTATAAAACCTTTAAGAACAGAATTCGAATTACCTTCCGAGGACCTGTACTTTTGAGCTCCATGACGTTTATTGTAAAATTGATTCTCTTTCCATTCTGATCAAACTTTATATTCCCTGACAGACCTTCCACCTGAACCTATATAGACGAAGACGAAAGCAGTAAGAGAATCAATTTTGCTCCTTTTTACAAAAGGTATTTTTCATTTACATAACTGAATACTAATTTGTAAAAAATATTCAATTTAGGCTCCTTTCAACACCAAACAGTTTATCTCTCTAAAGAGATAAGTTTCTGAGGAGTTAACTCCCTCATTAATTGCACTGAGATCCAGGCTGGAAACTAGAAGGTCCTTTTCAAGCATTTACAGAGCATTTTGCACATGCGCTCACCCCAACACTCATTCTAGGGAGGCTACCTGTTTCAATGCCCTTTCTATTTCTACACCATGACCCCAGGGCACAGCTGGATTTGCAAGACAATCTCCAGCATTTCCTCTTCTGGAGATCTCAATCCTCTGTTTACGCAAATTACGGAAAGCTTCTGTCATCACTTGAACAGCATCATAGGTGAGAGCTGATGTATACTGAAAAGAAGTGAAAAGATTTCAGTTAAAAAAAAAAAAAAGTTAGAGCTTCATTACTCCTTTATTATTTTATTAACCCATTAAAGACAGAAATATATTATAAATAAAGGAGACATTAAAATATTCCTTAGATAAGAAAAACCTGTCCTTTGTTTCAAGCCCACCACCCCGCTCAGGGGAGTTCATGCATATTAACAAAGTATGTTCTGCAACAGGAGAGCAGAGGACAGTGCTAAATTAAAACCAAAATCTAAACTAAAATTCATACTTATTTTCACAGTGTGAATTCCTTTCCTTACTTAGTAGGACAGTGTAACATGTCTGTGTGCACATGGCTGGCATTCTATGGAAATGAAGTGGGGCCAAGAAATCCTCTTTGAATTAGAATTTACAACTAAACGGTCCTCTGATTATACTCATCATGATAGGGCAGCTATACACAGATCAAAACTGATCCTACTTCTTGATACCCGCAAATCCTTATCCATAGGTACACACACAAACAATACATATTTGTGTATATATGCTCAACTTTTACCTGAAAAACATAAAAGCTCAACAGTTTTCAAGCACATAATATCTTAATGACATCCTGCAAAAGTAAATTTTGGGCTAGGTATGGAGGAAAGAGTGGTGCCCAGGAAGATAACAGATTGAGATGGTGGAAGCTTCCCAAGTTTCTAATGTGACACAGTCTAAGGAGCTACTTTACAGCTTTTAACACCTTGAGGAAGAATCCAGCAACCACACGCATCCAAAGCCGGGCCTGAACCGACACAAGCAGTTATCTTGGTGACTGAAAGTTCTTCCATCTTAACTAACTGAACAAAACCCACATGTGCATGTACACTGAGAACTTTGCTGAAGGGGCTTTATGAGTCCAGAACATTACAATTATGACAAATTTAAGGGTCACTTTTAGAAATACGAGCCAGAATGTAACTACTTAGAGCCTTATGAATGAATGCAATGATCCCTATGAAGGCCATTATACGCTGAAAATATATACACTGTAAAGCAGTGAGAAATGATATATAAGCTCTTTGCTTCAATTGTTCAGACTTTAATTAGAATGTTAATTAGCTTGCTCAAGTCATGCAGAAGACTGCTGCAATTGTAACGGAGGCAGGCTCCAGAATTGAGGTCATTTTTGTACGCAACTGCTAGACCTTGGAGGGGAAGAAAAGGAAGGTGGAACTCCTCCTGCAGATGCGAAAATTTACTGGAAGATTAATGTAAATTTTCTCAAGGAATTTCTCTCTGTGACTTCCACAGAAATTTTTGGCCTATTAAGTGTCAGATCAACTTTCATTTTCATGATGATTGTTTTTTAAATGCAATTCCAGTGCTGTTTTTACCCAGAACCACCACACAAACAAGTATTTTTGCTCTGAAATGCCCACATCTTTTGGGCAGAATGTCAGATGCAAGGATCACATGAAACAAGTTTCATACAGGCTTAAGTTTTCAGGACCAAAACTGCTATCCAGAAGAAATTCTGATTATAGTGTGTAAGTTTTTTTAGACTCGGCTTTATGTGGTTTAGAAAGTTTGTTTACTGGGCACACCAAAACAACTTTGCTCTATACTGTAGTAGCTGGCATCTGCCTAAAACTACATCCCCAAATATCCATTTGAAATGCATCTTAGAGCACATCCAGGAAGCAGACAGGCCTGAGGCACTTGAAGAATTGCCCTAATCCCTTCACCATGCAGGATGTTTACATAGGAAAGTGATTTTTTTTTTTTCCTTCCCCCTTTTAAAAATCAAACATGCAAAAGGTCAAGACCCACAATCCCTGAGACACTTGATCCTTCCACCTATTTCATCTACGACCCTATTAGCAAGGATAGATAGATATTCCATGAGAATTTCCATCATTCATGAGTATTATGTGAAGTGACAAATCAGTAGAAAAAGCATAGATACCTGGCATTATGGAGGTTGAGCACAGGATTTTACACCAGGGTTAAGAGAGTTTGATATTTTGGTTAAATTTAATGCAATGGCTAGTACAGAAAAGCTAGTGCCACTGTAAAATAGATGTTTCTCCAAATTATTAGGACTATGTCAGACAAGAAAAAAATGGGTCTAGGCAAAAGTCTTAGTAACAAAGAAAAAACTTGGTCTTCCAAGAGAAGGCGGAACAACACTATTCCCTATCAAAAGTACTTGGACCTGGCTCTAGAAGCAAAGTGCCAGACCTTGTTCCTTCAACAGAACAGACGGTTGCCATGTGATACTTAACACATCTTATAATTATTGGTGGCAGGAATCTATCACTACCATTATGCAGAAGATGAAACTAAATTAACAACATGCTTCCTTTAGTTTCTGAAAATTTGTTAAAGAAACACTACTTGGTCTCCAGTGAGCCAGCTGATGTTTTCACGTGTGTGCTGCCACTTACTCTGGGTCCATCGTGTTGCTTTGCCACAACTTTCATTGATAATGAAGAATCTCTCTAAAACATACAGCTGGTGATTTTAATATTAGTTGCTCAGAAAGCAATTGGTAATCAAGTTATAATACAGTAGGCTGATGTTTTTATTTTGTGAGGTTTTTATTTTGCTCTTGCTACTATAATCATAATCATAACCAATTTACAGTCAAAGAAATACTGAGGCAGATACTAAGTTTCATAGGATGTTCTCCTAGCTGATGTAGTTAAAAAAAACAAAACAGCAATCTTATGCTGATATTAGAAAAAGCTCATGTCTGTAGCCTTCTTTCTAAATTTATCACACTATGCTGCAAAATAATTCACCTGCCTTAAACATTTGTTGCCAGGTGTTGAAACAAGGTCTAGGAAAGCAGCACTGTAGTTTTTAATATCCATCTTCACACTATATATTTTTTCTACCTTCAACAAGCTTATGAGAACTGCTGCAAATTTCCCTCTCCTTGAAAAAATCATAAACACACACACAGGACACCCAAACTTGCAGTATTCTCTCCCAATTTTCTAAAAGTTTTATATACTCTCCTAATTCTCAAACTAGAAGCTGACTCCTGGTGAATGTTCTATCACCAGAAACCATATGGAGCTTGACAGAAAAACTAAAACCAATTATTTGGATTTGAATTCACGGAGTTTGACAGAAAGACTAAAACCAATTATTTGGATAGGAACCCACAACATTTTTCTTATGAAAAAAAGATGTTGTTGTCTTATAATCCATGCCACTGCCTATGGAAAATATCCATAACGACAAAATAAGTTATATTTTACATTTATTTGCGTAATCTCACTTCTAAATGTAAGTAGAAGACACTTGCAAACAGGGCAATGTTACTAATGATAAAATCACCTCCAATTTATTGTAAAACCTCAAAGAATATCTGCCTTTTTTTTATCATGACATGAATGCATAAAACCTTTCCAAGACTGAGCTACCGACCGCTATGTCATTCTTTACGGTGTTAAAAAAGGCATGATCCTCCAAGCAAGAGCTGCAGCCTACGCATGTAGCAATGAAAACAGATTTAAAACAGAACAATTAAAGTAGGTGCTGAGACTGGGACTGCAGATGAGAAGATCATATAGAAAAAGAAAGCCAAATGACTTCTCCAAAAAATCATGCAGTAGGAAATGGATTTGAATGAGTTGATGTGAATGTTCAATCTAATGATGTAGTAACTCTAATAAATGGGAAAATTAAAACTGATTGTTCCACATGAGAGGAAACCAGGTCAATATGCACATATATGCAACTTTAAGAAAGAGAGACAATGAATAGGAGTAAATGAGGTACCTAAAGGCTAAACATCTAGAAATGATTCTAGAATGAAATTTCACATGAGGCTTGTTTAGATCAAAATTTTAGATTAACCTATTGAGTAATGCCACACAATGATTTTTAAGTTCAGGTTTAATACATTCTGATTCATCCTGAAACATTTTCTTCTGTTTGCGCTAATCTAAATAGAATTTTAGAAACAATTAAATCTGTCGTGCCAGATTACTGATTTTACCTATAAATAGTTACTGTGAGAGAAGAGAAACATCTAACGATTACTTTTTTGCCACCCCTGGATTGCGGCCACTGCAGGCAGCTGCCTGCTTGGACTCGTCCTTCGTGCCAGGCTGCTGCCTGAAAAAAAACTAACAAAGTGTCTAGGCAAAGAGAAGCGAGAGGCAATACTGCTGGATTCCGAGCAGCAGAGGCCCACCAGGATTTGGTTCTGCAATTTTCTTCTGAAGTCTCACAGATACCTCCACCTTGGCACAGTTCAGCTACTTCTGCTAGGAGGATCGAAGGATATGGGTCAATGGGTGCTCTGTATGCCTAGGACATACCTACAGATACTGCCTCATACCACCCACTGCTTGCACTGATTAATTGTTCCCTTTTTTAATTAAGCTTTCTAAAGACAAAAAAAAACCACAAACATAAAAAACAAAAATAACTACGCTGGAATGAGTGATTACTTATGGAAAGGAGACGTAAGCTATTAGAAGGAAGCATGCAGTTTGACACTGAAATTTCTTAAGTATGCATATTTCCTATGCATTTGCAAATAGAAACCCTTGAATACTTAGGTTCAAAAGACAATTGTGCAGTAAAATCAGGTAGCTAGACAGCCAGATACCAGATGTGTATTTTTATGCACAGCACTGGCTCAGAAATGAAAACACAGAGAATGAAAAATGTAGGCATAAAAACCTCACCAATGCAAGGCTACAGTTATACAAGGATATTTTTAAAATGAACAGGATTACACTTAATTTTATGATTGAATCAAATTATAAATACAGCAAGTAGGTAATTCATTTTCTTAGAGAAAACATTATAGTGTCTGAAATTACTTGAATTTAGACACAATCAATCACATTTTCCCATTAAAATTGTAGCAGGTACAACAGATTAGGACTTGTAATTTTTATTAAAATGCTTAGTATTATAAAACCATTTTCCAAGAGTTAAAACAGCAGCTTTGCATTACAATCTACATTCTTCTTGATTTATTAAGCTTGAGACAGGCAGTTCACTCTTCTAGTGATTTTACCATAAACAGCACACTATTTCATACTATATAAACATTCAAAATTCTAAAACCGCATCATCATCACAAAAATAGATTTTATAAGAATTTCAAAGAGGCCAGGTGACAGGTTGCAAAAATCTGTGAAAATGTGAAACTACTAACAGCAAAATCCAGAGGCAAAAACAACTCTTCATTGACTAGGGGGAAGGACTCATGAATGCTGATATACAATCTTATGACTTCTGAACATGTGAAACGTTCCGTACTAGCAATTTCAGGCATTGACAGTGGCTCCAGGGCGTACTTGGTTCTTATCTTCCAACATAATGGTATTGGCAGCAAGTCTCAGGGGCTTTAGTTGCTCAACCACACTGCCCCAGCTTCCCTTCTGCATGCTGCACATAGCTTCCGTATAGGGAATTATACAGTTTGTTTCAGACACATTGTGTACACGTCAAGCTTAGGAAAGCTCTCCACAGGCTAGGATAGTTTGGTACTTACCACATCTCAATAGCCTCCAAGAGGAATGAAGGGAGTCTGTTCCTGGAATTGCACCAACGGCTGCCCCAGGTGAACAGGTCAATGAGATGAGGAAGGGACAGCAGTTGGGTGTGAATGACTGCACTGCTCTTTAACCTCCTTTTGCAAGGGCAAGAGGTTTCTTTGCCTTGCACTTAACAGCCTGATACAGAGAGGCTCCAAAGGACTAGCATATTTGTAAATACAAAATAATGCATCAAAGAGAACTTCAACTTACCATCATCAGGCCTTTATAAAATTAAATGGGGCTTTTGTTTTGCTGTGTGGCAAAGTAATTAGCTCGACTGTTCAGTTAGTAGGGTTCAAGTTGAACTCATTATTAGCTCTTTAGTACTATATGCAGACTGTGAAGACACACAGTTACAATAGACACAGTATGTGTTAAACATGGTAAATCTGGGGTAAATTGAGTATATCAGCTTCACTTCTGAAAGATGAAGTGTCCCTTTGTAAAAAGGCAAAGCAGTAAATTAAGTTTCCTGATTAAAAAAACTACAAGATTTAAATATTATCAGTACAGGTACAGTGTAATAATAAAATGAGGTATCACTAATTTGTTTCTTTTAATATCTTCACAAATTTTGGAATACACATTTTTAAAGCAATTCCATCTATGTCCTCTTGTAGGCATCTTTGGAACTGGGCTTCAACATCTGTATCTTTCTGAGCAAGCACGTACATTTGCAATGCACTTTTAGAAAGAGGCACTTTTCTCCACATGAATATTAATATAGACGTTCAAGATGGACAGGTAAGGAATACAACGTAGCAAGAATAAATGCAGCCTCTGTACTTCACAGGAACATTCAAGTGCATAGATATGAGACTGGACTGTCTAAATAGTTCAAGAAACAGGGACCACCACAATCATCTGTGAGTAGGAAGTTCACAGGAAGATGATGTAGTCCATATGTAGGGGGTGGGGGGAAGAACATGGCAGCAGTTTTCAAATACAGGAAGACAGCTATAAAAGAGAACTTGCTCATATCTATTATAAGTGGACTAAAGTGTAACGGGTTAGCTGACATCAAGGCTGATTTAGGTTAGACAAAAACAGAAAACTAAGACTACTTAAGCTCTGAAATAGATTGCCTGAGAAAGATGTGAATTATCCTCCATGGAGAATTGCACAAGCAGATTTGATCCTGCCTTTGGGTAGGAGGGATGGGCGGGATGACTGCTTAAGGAGCTTTCCTGTCCTGTTTTCCACAATTTCTATGATTCAGCTCTGCCTCTAACTTCGGGAAGAAGGTGAATGAAATGCAACACATTGCTCTCCTTACAAGTAATGGCAACCAGAAAAAAAACAAGTACAATGTGTTTAAGGTAGAAAGTTAAATGAAGAAATACAGTAATTCATACAGTCTCTCCAAATACTACAATATACATCCACACCTCTAACATACATAAATTATCATCTACTAATTTATTTCTGTTAACTTCTCGTATGACTATTAGTGCGAT
>VZSV01000028.1:1372108-1414051 GCA_013398735.1 Nothocercus julius | reverse complement strand
TAAAACAAAGAAGGCAAAAATAGGTCAAGGCCTTCATTGAATTTAAAACTACATGTATTTTTCAATGAACATTCAATTTATTTTTCTTATCCACAAAAAAAAACCCTCAATAACATAAGTTATTCCACATGTTCTCCTTCATGCCTTTCAAATTCTAGTATAGCTGGAAGCAGCAGTTAGACAACAATTATAGGAGAATTAAAGAGAATATCTGTGATGAAGTTACAGATTTTAATGTTATAACTGTTGCAACCACTTCATCTTACATAACATACATACAATCTCCCTATTTTAAGAAATATCAGAGCGAACAGATCCCTCAGCACCACGTCACACTGATTTACTAGTCTTCCAAATACAAAAACTGCACCTTTGTTTCAGTTAGATTTTTTCTTTTAACCTTACTTATCCGTTTCAGTTTGATTATTTCCAAACTAAGATTCTGCAATGTTAGAAAAGCTAAGTAGATTTGGGCACTCCAAAGAATCAGGAAGAAAGATATCTAAGAACTATACTACCCATTCACAGCCAAAAGAATCCCTTCATTTTTTTCTTAAATGAGTCACGTCTGTTCTCATTACATATACGTGTATATAAATGCATGACATAGCCTCTAGCTTATTCTGTTAAATATCAGGTGAAAAGTTCACATGCTTTATGACTTAAAGATTTTTAAATATAAAATTAACCGGGGGGGGGAACACACAGCCTTGGCTCACTCCCCAAAATTTGGGCTCAGAAAAAAAGTCACCACAACTTTACTTTTTTTAATTTACATTTAGGTGATTGACTTTAGAGGATTTGTGTTCCTGGTACTCAAAGAATGGCTCATCCAGTCCTTGCTTAGGCATCTTATCCACCTCATTATAAATCAACAGACTTCCTACTGAAATTGCACCATAGAAAAAACGTTACGCCTACAACATATGCCATTCATCTTTTTGTCTTAAGAATCAGTATACCTAAATAACTTTAAAATGTATTAATAAAATTTCTGGCTATTATTTAAAATCAAAATTATTTACTATTGAATTATTCTTGCTTGCAAAACTAGCAAGTATTAGTTGGTCCTCATAAAGGCACACAGGGGAAGACGACGTTGTTATTCCAGTTTTAACCAGAGGGAGAAGGGAGGTGAAGTTGTTTAAGCGCTTACTCATTGCCACATCTTGTGCCAGTCCAGCCTGAAATCACACCATGATTCTCTACCTCTGGCATACGGCTTAATCTTAAAAAGTCTTTGCAGGATTTAGGCATCTGTCTCAAAAGAAAATGTCTTACCATTTCTTTAGAAGATTCCAGACACTACTAGACCTATGCTTCCTGTAAGCATACGTATGACTATATGTCATTTGTTTGCCTTTAAAGGATTGCAAAATATGGAGGAAGAAATAGCCAACAAATGTCAATAGTGACATAATATCACATCCTAAATAATTGCCTAACAAGCTGCCAGGGGCATATATGGCTGATTTTGTAGAGTTTTCTGTCTCCTGTCTTTCTCTTCCAATTCCTTCACTTCCCTTACATCTTTCATGTTAAAACAAATGCAAGACTTACCTTAATTGTACTGGTGTGCGCACCTGGATATTCTTTTTCCTCTAGCGTTGACCAACGTTGTATGAATTTTGATACTAGAGGATCATCATAGTCAACTATCTGAAATCCTGAGACATTAGCTCCTCCAAACTGAATTTTTGATAAATCTCCATCAGTAAATCCCTGGGTACAGAAGACAATGCCTGTTATTTCACCAGTTCTGACAGATCTCTAAATAGTGCACACAAATAAAAAGTTACCCGGGACTTTTGCTGCAGAAGACTAGGCCCATGTTTTCCTCAAATAGCATCCAAGTTTAAATCCTGGACTGAGTACTCAGCTCTGTGAGCCAGCAAGGTCTCTTATAGCTCACTAGACGTGCACCTTTACAGACTAAGGGCTAAAAGCACACTCCTTGCCCTGCTTACTTGCTTAAGCAATCCTGTTAATTTCAACGGGACTGCTTTGATGAGAAGGCAAATATTGCCATGAATAACAGTTAAGCAATCAAGTTTTAGTCAGAAAGAATTACAGCCACAATTGTTTCCTCTTTTAATCAGGAACTCTGGAAAATGTGGAAGGGCTTACAGTTTTCCCTCCCAAATAAAGTACTACTTGTTCTTATGAACAGTCTTTTTCCCTAAATCTGGAGAGAGTAAAATGTCTGGTTCTTAAATTGTAGCTCTTTTTTCACTGTAATATTCATTATAAAATGAAAAAAAGGTTAGCGCAAAGTAGTTTATTGATCCAAATTAAATGAAAGAAAAAAAGAATTGTGTCAATTATTGCTGGCAAATAAATACGAAATAAACTCATGACTTCAGTGGACTGATATTACTGCACATTTTCTTGGCAATTCCAATCAAATCAGCATCATTCTGAACCTTCACTAAATATCATTAAATTACTTCCATATATATATATACATGCAACTATGGTTTAAAAGAGTTGCAGGTTGGTAAACTTCTATCAAGAATCAAAGCCTCCACTTATTTCTTTCTCTGAAACAGAAATGCCCATAAATTAAAAAAAAAAAAAAAAAAAAAAAAAAAAAAAAAAAAAAAAAAAAAATTAAAAGAATTTTGCCAGAGTGAGAACAGAGATCCAAATGAAGCCAATGAGACCAGGACTAGATTTTTATGTCAAGGCTGAATGATTTGGCCATATTTCTTGGATAGATGAATTCTGACACTACTATGCCTTTGGCCTTTGTAGCTCTTCACAGCAGAATGTATGTTTTCTTTTTCCATGTCTTGCATTTAGCCATACTAATTAATAAATTAAAATGAAACCCTGCTTTCAAACACTTCAGCTTGAAATACAACTAAAATGAACACTTAGCAAACAAAAGCAGCAGCAGCAACCCCAAATCGTGCCATCAAAAGTTGTCACAACTGCCACGCTAGGTGTACTTTAGCTACTGTATATTAATTACACTCTTTAGTGATGTTTGCTTGCATACTAATATATATATTCTATACGCATCATGAATCTTTTTCATAACATTATTGCGAGCTTAGGTTTTGAGCATAAACCCTTGTATACCTTGTCTCCTTCTCTTTCAGTATTTATTCAGATCAGTTCTTTGACTGACTGCTCAGATTGGAAGGGAACAATACCATGGCCAAGGAAAGAAGAAAAGACGTATTAGTTAAAGAAGACAAGGTATGATCAAGTACCAGATAAGTTTTCTTTCTCACAAAAAAAAAGCATTTCTAATATCTTATATAATATTACATAAATATCTGCAATATTTTATCTTAAAATATACAAATCTCTAATAAGAAAACATGATATTAAGAAGCTTTGAATATATGATTCAATAACTGAAGACTCTATGGGCTTACTGTTGCAACCTTACAGCAGATGGCTAAAACAGGAATCATTCAACGTGGACTAGACATTTTTTCAACAATATTTTATTTTTGTTAGACTCAAAATACTATTTATACAGTATATGTAATATAAAACACAAATGCCTAAAAGTTAGAGTTTCTCTAAGACTTTTTTGCTTGTTTTGAATATGCAGTAATTTTCCAGAAAAGAGCTTTCATTTTCTAAAATGCATTTAAAACAAAATACTATTAGAGGTTCTTCCGTAAATATTAAAATGAGTAATATGAATGTTTTATATATTAAATTTGCTTACCAGGTTTGCAATGATGTAATGGTAGCCTTTTACATGTTTACCAATTGTGATAACCTGTAAAAGAAAAGAAATATCCCCTCAACTGAGAATGCTGAGCAGATATATGGACTGAGACTAAAAATGACTACATGCACTACAACGTAAAAGCTAGTCATGAGCTTTTCTGTACGTCACATTGAGTTTGTTTAATGTTTCACTTTTTATTTTGCCTAATGTAGCACTGACCACACTCCCTGCTTGTGGAAATTAGTCATGTTAAGACTCAATTTGGAGTCTTAAGATCTGTCAATAGAGGAATTGCATGCTAATTACTACGCTGTGTATTACAGGCAAAATCAGGACAGGAGGGAGCCTAGAGTTGCACCCCCAAATCACTGTGTGTGGTTGCACCCCCTGAATTACTGTATCTGAGACTTCTGCTTAGTTCCTGCTTCCTTTTAACATGCCTTGAGCTAGAAAAAACAGTTTAAAAGCTCTCTGATATTAATATCTACATTATGAAAAAAAAAGAAAAAAGAAAATATTCAGTTTTTTTCTTGCACTAAGGCTTCCTTATAATCTCTCCCGCAGACAACTGCTGGTTTCCCAGTTGTCTCCACTGGCAGGCCTCCTCTTGGAAAGAAGGCCTCCACATGGCCTCTACTTGGAAATAATACTAATTAAAAGCTTAGATATATTAGGAAGTTTACATATTGAAGCAACACTTATCCATGGAAAGAAGGTAGAAGCAAAGAGGACTCTGGAGGTTTCTCCCATTTTTCCATTGTGCCAACAACTTAAATGAAGAGGGAAGGATATATTTATTTCCTCATGTAACTCATGACAGGTTATATCAGGTTAGTAGTTATTGAACTGTTATTGAACAGTATTAGCTTCAACAGTTACAAGGATATAACTGAAGGCAGTCTTTAACACTCCATTTTATAGAGTTTAAGACCAAAAGGGGTCATATTGAGTAAGAACTTACCTAGCTACTCTTGTTCTGAGCTTTGATATGTGTATATATACATACACGTGTGTGTATATATATATATACATATATATGATACTCAAACTTAATGGCTCTGAAACATTTACTTGGTTTAGACTACTGAAAACTTATTGGTTATTCATTTCATTATAGAGGTTTAAGAACTCTTCTCAAACATATTTCTTACCCAGACACTGTTTCCTAAGAAGCACCATTAAACCAAACAGATTAGGTACTCCACATTAAAGGCTTCTTAGTCATTAGTATTTGAGAGAACAACCAGTAGCCACAAATCTTTGGATCAATAGTTACTAACTCAGCTGTAACTGCCACTGGGAATTATTTCATTAATCTAGCTTTCTTGCACATTGCCCTGCACTATCTATCCACATGAGCACCAAGGAAGCTGCCAGTTAAACCCCAAGCAGATTCAGTGATGGCTGCAAAAGGAGCAGGGGCACGAAGGTGCTGAGGACACAGAAGTTATTCACTGGTCTTCATAGTTAGGACTATTGACTCAAGCAGGGATAGAGAATAAATGGCATTAATTGCACAGTTGCCTAAATGGTGTCAGGAGAGTATGGAAAGGAAGCTAGCTGGCAAGAGATAAAGTGCATAAAATGAAGAGGATGCTAAGATACTGACTTGCCAAACCAGAGAAGAGGAATATATACTGGTCTGACAGGAGCTAGTAAACTGAAAATATTTTAAACTTTAACTTCTGTAACTGATTGAAATATGGAAGAGAACCTCCAATAAACACATAGCAGAGACAAGGCCAAGAATGATGATGCAACTTTGCAAACATTTTGTGAGTCTGCTCTGCACAAAGATCAAAGGACTGCAGAGCATAACTGGGAAAATCTGGTCACCATCAAGGCTTAGAAAGTTTCTAGGATAAATCACAGCATTGCAACGAAAGGTTTTAAGATTAAAAATGAAGAAATAAAGAAGTTGCTGCTTCGTACATCAAGAATACTTAAGTATTGAAGAAAAAAATCTGTGCAACAAAAGGTCTGTTCCATGTCTCCTAGTAAAAATAAAGAAATGGGACACTGACACACAGGGCCTACGTCACGCACCCTTATGAGGGAAACAAAACGGATGAAGGTTTTTCTCTTTTTGTTAGGAATTCAATAATAAATCTGGTAGCAGAGTGCGTTGAACTATGCATTTCTTCAAGAAAAGCAGAAAAACAGACTCAAGGAACACTCGCAAGACAGAAAATCCCTTTTTCAGATTGTTCAGTTTTGGGAGATAGAGAAAAATGAACAGAGAAACAGCTCCTTTAGATTTTTGCTTTGAATTATGTGCCGCAAAAATATTCTAGAGATACAATTGATCTAGAGGGAATCGAGGGAAATAAAAGGTCTATTACTAAACAAATAAGGATAGTAAAGAGAGGGAGGGAGTAACAAAAGTTTAAATAGAGTTCCTATCTTTAAGGAGTGGTAAAAGAGAACTACTTTTACTAGCTTAATAGATAATGAAAGAACAGTGACTATAACATACAGTGACTTTAAAAAGGCTTGTCTTGTATAACATCGTTATACGCTCTTAAAGGAATCTCAACAAGACAGAAACCATTGTAACATAAGTGAACAACTGTTTGGAAAGCCAAAGAGAACTGGCTTAAGAGGACCTCTAAGTAGTGGTTCTTTCTATATTAATTACATTTATTAGTGGCATGACCCATCTTGATAGCTTTCTATTGTGCTCTGTAAGCATGAAAAACAAAAATAAGATAGAGACAAAATGGAAAATATCCGCCTAGACAGTAGCACTGAAGAAAAGAAATTGGAGGTTTTAACAGGCAACATAAGAACTTGAATAAGAGCAGTCCGCTATTAAAAATCATTTTGGAAATAGCTTTATTATATAATTTATTGCACATATAAACCATTTTGGAGTATATATTTATTATAATAAAGTTATAATAAGGGGGGGCTGGAGAAAAGTAGTTTTGCAGCTCTGCTTTCAGCTCAGGATCTCAGCTATGGCAAACAGTATCCAAGGTTGAGCAACATATTTTACAAAGACAACAAACTGAAAGGAGATCTGAGGATGCTTAAGACTGACAAGCAGCTTAGAAACATGAAAGATTTCTAAGAGCTGTCAGCACTGTCCTACAACATGAAACAGGTTCTTGGAAAAAGTGCAGTGAGTAGAAAACTGTGAGGAGTGCTAAGCTTAGCTTACGTATCATGCATTATGTAATAGTATACAAACTATATGAAATATAAAAATATATTAATATGATATAAGTCTAAAATAATAAAAAATAGGTGAAATAACCTTAACTAGAGATAGTGAGAATAACAAACCTGATCAACAATGTCGTTAACTTTATCACGCTCGCAGTCCAAAATCACTCGCCTTTCTTTTTTTACCTCTAGATCTTGGAAGAGTGAACGGTAAGTTTCATCTTTTCTGTCATTGTTAATATTTCCTACATTGATAGCAGTCACTTGCCATTTCTTTTCAGCTGCAGAATCCAGCACAGCTTGCAATGTTGATAAGCCTAGCAAGATGCAGAGGAAAGAAAGAAGATTTGACCAATAAAGCTTGAGGAACAAAAAGTTCCTAGCACATGATTTGAGATTTCACCATGATTTGTTTGATCTGTCACACATTGCTAGTCCTCCTCAAAAACGAATATGTACGTGGGCACAATCCTGTTATTGCATAGGACTGCTATTTAAATCATTTAAAGAGCAAGGAATCAGGATAGAGCCTTATTACCACAACCTTTTGGTTTTGCTTTAGCTTTCATCAGAAGGGGATTTTATAAGCTTCACTAACCTATTGCTGCAATCCTATACCCTGGAAAGAGATACTTTAGGAGAAAAAAGTATCCTATTACAGCAACAGGATCAGCTGTTTCTTACTAAATGCTACGAACTGTTCCAGTTCTCAGTGCATGAACAGTAGGATATTTAAACCCTGATCCCACTGAGATCTCTGTCAAAATTCCCATTTTCTGCTGCAACACTAACTGAACTATTATTTCTTTTGCCCACAGTCATATACTTGATTGTGAAAGAAGATGTGCTGAAATATGTTTTTCCATATAGATAAGTAGGCTCGATGCTAACGCCTACAAGCAGTCTATAGAATTTGGCTTTCATTTTATCCTTTTGGCATATTCCTGCGAGGAAGCTGTAATGTCTGCACAGCTGCAACTGCCTACAATATATTGTAAAATCAGTGAATATTTTACTAGACGGGTCTTTCCTTTCAAGGATTAAATAACAGACTATAGAAACATGAAATTACTGCTGGAAATTAATTCCTGCCATACAGGAAATATCATTTTAACAATTTCCAGCATTACACGAATGAGACTCATTAGGTTTAGATTCCTTCCAGAGAATTCTAGAGAGAGCAATTTTGAAGACAGCAGATAATATTATAAAAATTATTAGATCATTTCTCACAAGCCAATTGGTATTTTTGCATATTTCATCTCCCTTGAAACCACAGAACACAAGGAGTCTTTTCTTTGAGTCCAATTTCTGACTTGGTATGTACAGGAAGCTTCACATAATTCTCACGAGAAATCATAGTGGTTAGGTCTATAAACATAGATTTTTTGGGGCTCATAATTTGTAGTTGCCCATTAAGACCAGTCAGTGTTTAGCAATTCAGCTTTATCAGTGAAAATGGTAATGACATATAATGATATACAAGATCGGTCACCAGCAAAGGAACAAAATGGCAGGTTTCCAGACACATTAAATTCAATGATTATCTCAACCTGTTGTGGCCTTCTACATTGCTTATAGAAAATAATGACAGAAAATTTCAAATTTCATGAAATAAGTATTTATTTTAAGATACTAGATAACCACAATCCAAAGGCAGATATAAACTATATATAGCTTACTTAAAATTGATCTAGATATCTAGATAAACAATTTAGAGTTCATCTAAAGACAGATGGGAAAGATTCCTGCATATATGAATGCATGTGTTTGCACCAGGCCAGTTTGGTGCACCCAGCTAGTCTGGTGGCCTAGTCTGATAAGGGTTGTTTTTTGAAATCTTTTTCATTTAAATAGGCTAAGTGCTACAATCCTTCATTACACATTAACGTTTGCTTAGCTTCATTTGGATAACCTGCAATGAAATATCAGCTTTCCTACTGTCAGTTCAACAGTTGTGACCCCAGTAAAGATGCAATATAATTTGTAGTACATACCATTACTACTTTGCTTTGCATTTTTTTTCTTTTGGAATGGGGAAGAAGTAGCATTACTAAACAAAACAATCCCTCCCTGCCCACCCCACCCAAAAAGAAGAAACACACCACTAAAATGGATCAGATAAAAACATAAAACATGAATCTGAATCATTGCTCTAGGTCCCGCTCAGTAGATTTCAGGTCCTCCCCTCTCTCTTTATGTATTTCCTATGAGCTGAATGGAATCTCAATTAGACATGAGGTAATAGCAGCTATTAATGTTAGTACTACCCATTGCAGAGGCTTTCTATATTTTTCTCCTCTAATTTCCCAGTTTTCTTGAGGATTCCCTTTTTATGGGCTGCCCTCTGCAGAGATGTCAAATGGCTGCCAGGATCTCTCACTGTTATTGGTGAGAGATTTGTTAGCCTCATATAAGTGAGTTTATTCTAACAGTGTCATGGTGAAAACGGCTTCCAAAAAAGCACCCACAGCAACACCTCTGTGGCTTTGCAATTATTGGGGCAGCAGTAAAGGAAGTTGGACTCTGCAGTGGGGAAAACTCTAGCACTCCAAGTGCCTTCTTAGAGCAGAATACTTCTCCTTGGGAACTTCATGTGCCTGAATTGCTTGTGGTTATGACAAGACAATCTGTTAATTCAGCAAACTTTGAAAAGGAGGACTGAATAGAGGCAAGTGAATGAGCAATTCTGCTGCAAAGGGGATCCTACTGTAGTGCCACTGCCTTTTCCAAAACCCACTGTTTAGTACTGGCAACACACAGAAGGCAAGAAAAGTAAAGGAGTCCAATTCACATTATATGAGAGAAGTAGCAGCTTAGACTATGCATATACCAAACAGCGCAGAGAGGAATGAGATAGGGAACTGCCCTACACTCCTCCCAGTCAGGCCTAGCCACAGGGGAGTCTTAAAAGTAGCAATACATGATTCTTTGGGGAAAGTCACAAAATTGTGACTCTTATTAGCTTCCTCTGCTTTCATGAAGAACAAGTCTCTCTTTTTTCACCCTCACTCCTGAAAAAGAAACCTTTTAAAATTGTAAGACATATGTTATTGTCACTACAAAACCATTTATGCAAAACTGTTTAGAGGAAACACAGAGCCTGTGTACTCTGAGTCCCATGTCCTCAGTGTGGCCAACTATACCCTGCTTGCCACGGAGCTGGTTGACCTTGTATGGCCAGTGGGAGCACCGAGGAGCCAAGATGTACTCATAAACATGAAACGGCAAGAGTTTCACACCTTGGAGCATATAATCACTCAGGTGCCTTGCCACAGTAAAATCAAAACAAACAAGAAAAAAAAGCACAACCAAAGGGCACCCACCAAGAACAATTTCATGCCATTACTCTTGGCCAGAGTCGGTCAGTGCAGCTTGTGGGAAGGACTAAGCTTTTTGTCAGTAGTTTCTAAATATAAATCATGTGCCGTTCACACTGCTGGCTGATTGATGGAGTACTGGCAACCAGTTTCACATCTGTCTTTTCTAAAAAGGCAGGCAATGTTTCTGATTTTAATGTGATTTGACAGAGATCCAACAAAGAACAGCACTTAGGTTCCTCATTCCACACGACACCAGAGCTGCTGCTGGGGGTTGCAAGCCAGCATTACTACTTAAGTGTTAGAGAACTACTTTGTGGAGGTCCCTTCAGCTATTGAATAGTGGTAAAGTATTCACTTCAACAAACTATGGTGTAATAGCATAAAATCAGCCTTCCTTTAAATCTAGTGGCATCTCACCATTTAATGTGAATTTGTTACTCAATTCTGACCAGTGAACATGTAGTTGAGCTGCAAAATAGTTTTTTTCTAAAAGAAAACTGAAAAGATGAAAGTAGGAAAACAGTCAGCCAACAACTAATAAGCAAGAAGAATTTGGAAAAGGAATGAAAATTATGGAGTTCCAGTAAGGCAGTCAAAATAAAATCCTATTTCTTTTCAGAAATCTATTTAAAATTCCACAATTTCCAAATATTTTTTCCCAGCTTATAAATTGTTATATTATTATTACCATAACCACAGGACTTGTGAAGACCTCCCTGGAATGAGTAGCTTACAGATGGCACATTTTGTTTTATTAACAAAAATCCCAGCTTCACAGAGGAAAGGGCAGGTAGAGGAACTTGAGTATCTATCAAAGGCTGCCTCCAAAGGAGGAGGGACTGCAGCCAAGACACTGTTTCTTTGGTCCCCAGCTCTGGATTTTGCATTCATGTCAAGTGAATCTGTGCCACTAGACAATCCTTGATGTTCCTTAACTCTCCTGAAACATAATTGGAACTGGAGCAGGTGGTAACTGTAGGCTTTCGATAATTGGGCAATTAGTTTAAGAACCCCAGATCTGTAACAAAGAATTCAGGCAGTCATTTGTACAGGTGACAAAAAAACTAGCTGTTGATGGAAAAAAATAGGCTTGCTGATGTTTGTGTTTGAGCCTGTAATTTTAAATAGCTGGTGTGCAAGTTAAAAACTCAATGTGGTTGATAAGCAATATATTATATTTAAAAAAAAAAAAAAAAGAGAGAGAGAGAGAGAGAGAAACTGCTAAGACAAGGTCTTTTTCTCCTTAGATAATTCTTTTTAACAGACTTTTCATGGCAACTCCTTTCCAAAAATGTGAGCAATCCTTCACCATTACTCTTCAGCAATTCTAGCAATGTATATTCCAATAATTTGTCATTAAAAAAAGTATCCTTTCCTAAAGAAAATATTTCTAATTAAGTTCATACTTGTAAGTAGGTATTCCTCTCACTTTTCTAATACTGATTCAGCATTTCTGTGAAATACATGTAGCAAATAGCAGATAAGAAATACCATATCTTACCTCTGTCACTGTCATACAAATATGCAAACTTGGTCCACTGATAGTATTCAATGAGGCTAAGAAGAGCTCCCTTGAGGTCAGGTCTCATCTGAATGACAAACGGATGCGTTCCATCTGTTGGGAAGCTGGGAGTTATGAAGGAGACGTGGAGAGTCCCACAGAATGACGTTATGGTATTTACAGACTTCTTGTCATAGAATCCAAAAATTGCAAAGACCCCTCTTGAGAACTGGGAGCAGACTAGGAAGGAGAAAGAAGAACAGTTAGGGAGCGTTTTTGCCAGGGTTTCTAGGGTTTACTGAATATCCATCATGTATGTATTTTTGAGAAATTAGTCTAGTCACATACCTAACAGAAAAAAAAAAAGTAATAAAGATTGTTATATAGCAATTACTATTTAAAAATTCAGAGATGTGATTTATATTCATAGACAATTAAATGAAAATAAAACTCACCAAATTATTCTTAAATTCAATTTAAAGGATAGTGGTATAAACATCAAAGACAGCTGCAATTTATAAAATGAGTCACTATGACCACACATAATATTACTTTGGAGGCTGATAACTTTTTATCACGTGAAAAATAATTCGGGTATGAGGACAAGGCTCACTGAGCGCTACGCAGAATACCTTTAGCAAACAGTCTGACATTTCAGGAAACATAAAATCAAAAGGAGCAGGAAACCAATCAACAACAAAAGTAAGCTGATTCACTTTAAATCTCTGAGTTCTGAGGCACTATTTTAACACCTGCTTTGTAGGACTCAGCAAAAGCTGGTCCTTCTGGATGACACTTGCGGTCATGCAGCTGAAAGAATAACCTCATAGGGTAAAGTCAGAGGTAAATAACACGCTGACTGTTCATTTGTTCACTGGAGGCAATTCAAGCCAACTGATCAACACTGCTGATCACTGCAGCCTCTGCGAAACGGCAGGTTCCTCTGGGTTATTTTGTTCATTGATGCTGCAGGGTGTACATATGTCTAACTTCTAAAACAGTGTCAGAGTAAGGAACATTCACCTCATCTCTGATTAATTCCCATTTATCACTTATGTGTTCTATATAGTCACCTTGAACAACAGCCAGCTCCTTCTAGAGAAAATGCCTCATTGGCCTGATTACAATCCCTGTTACACCTAACCTGCTTAGATACAACTCAGAATATAACATGATAATTTTGTCTATTTATTTAGTGCAGTAATCTCTGAGCATATTTTACATATAAGGACAGAAACAGGTTGATATATTGAATTTTCTCAGATTTGGATTATTAAAATAATATTCGCCCTTCTAAATTTATCTCATGTTTAATTTTACAAAATAACATCTCTTTATTCCTGTTATTATTTGTTATCCTCTTTTCATGGCTTTGACTATCTTTGCTAGCTCAGTCATCCCGCGCACCCTAATTATTTCTACATTTTAACTAAGGCCATCTAAACAGTATAGGCAAAATTCCTCCCATTTTAGCAGTTATCTCCTCTTAGCTTTAATTAGGTCAGAATTTCACCTCCGGTAGCGACTGAAATGGCGAGAGAATACAAATGATTAAAGAAAAATTGATGAATAAAATCCATCTGCAAATCAACGCTACAGACTTCTCAGGCTAGAACATATGGCAGTCAGACCTCTTCTGTTCCAAAGGTACTTTGCTACAGAAACTTCCAGTACTTACCCCCAGGTATAAATAATGCTCATGTTGAGTAAAGGTTTCTGAAAAAGGCTGTGAATTTGCAGAATAGGTTCTCTGTTTCAAGACCTTGAAACTCCATCCTAAATCACAGTATTCCCACTGAGACAAAAACATCTCACTGCCTCCCCGCACACTCACGAACAATTGCTTCTCTTAATTTCTGTTAATTTGTTTCTGCAGCAATAGCTAAATACTTTCTGAACTGTTTACAAAGAAGGCATTAATCTCTGGTAATCCACCTTCAAAAAGGCACATTAAAATTAAGTACCAATTTAAATTTGGATCCCTGGGCAAGAATTCCACAGAAGACTCTTACTGGCATGTAACTGTTTATCTTCTATATTAAACCATTTTAAGGCAACATGTAAGTGACAGAGACAGCGTCACTCTCTTCTCCTTGAAGAACAAAGTGTTGTGCTGACTCCTAAGGTGCCATGATGTATCTCTTGCCAGATACCGTTTTTCTAGCCAAACACTAGCCAATGGTTCTAGACATAGACAAAATAAGCGGCTGCCTACAACAGCAACCAACCTAGGCCAGCTGTCCATGCCAAAAACTTTGGAAACCACCTCTCCATCTCTGAGGCAACAGAAGCAGGTAGAGAGGTATACAGACAGTGGTTTTCAGGAAAGTACGATCCTTCCTACCAAGGAGACATCCAGCCTCAGCCATACATCCTTGCTCTAACAAGGTGCAACTTGGCCAACACTCTTGGGAAGTTTTAGCCTCTCTCCAGGGTCCTGAGGTCATATAGTCTGGTAGATCTCCAAATCCATTCAAAATAAACACCACACACTCCCCCACCAAAAAGAACTCAAACCACCACATCGATTGGGAAGAAAAAAAAAAAAAAAAAAAAAAAAAAAAAAAAAATCACACACACAAAAAAAGAGCCTAAAAAGGCTTTTCATCTCAGGAACATGAGGGAAGGGAAGGGAAAGAATTCCCAAATATATAGCAATGAACCAAGGATACTGCAGAAAGTGTAATTCTTTTTGGCAGGATTCCCACTGTGCACCAAATCTACAGTGAGGTTATTGCTGGAAGATATTAGTTTTATAATGGTGAATCACAAGCTGTTCACAGTTATTAGGTTAAAAGAATCATGACAATTAGGTCTCATAAGCCATTGAAACATGAAAGTTTTTTTTTTTTTTTTTTTTAAAAAAAAAGACATCAGAAGCAACTGCCAGGATTCCCTTCTTTCACGTATGAACTATTTTTCTTGGTGCTTCTGTTATCCTTCTTCCTAGAAATTGCCAACAACCTAAACCTACCTAACAACAAGATGGTAAGAACAGAAAAAGCTTATTCTGTGATCCCTTTTCTAGAGGGATTTGTCCCACCTAGCAAATAACCACATTCTGAGAAACAGCAAAAAGATCTAATTACTAGTACCTGAAAAATAAGAATTTCCAGAAGATTTTGTTACACAGTTAAGAATGATATATTCTGTATTTGATATTCCCCCTGTTCTTTTAACATAGCTAGGCAAAAACCTGTCTTGTTCTTCTTTTCCAGAACCCTGAAAATACATCCTATTATTATTTACTTCTGAAAACTAAGGTCCTGATTTATTCAGCAAGGCACTTAAGCATATGCCTGCAACGAAAAATAGATGTCTTGTTGAAGCAGGGCCAAAATCATTTCCTCAGCTATTAACTCTTGCCTTGGTAACTACAGTCCTTTCTTAAGCCTCTTTTTTTTAAAGAGAAAATAAATTATGGTAAAAATCTTTATGAAAATTTCTCCATTTTATTTTCCTATGCTGTCTACAAACTCCATAGGCAAGATAGCTTGATATTTAACCCTTATGGCCATTACTGGCTCTACAGAAGGAAAGAAATACAGCCACATTCTTTACCTCCTACCATTACTGAGAATAATACTACCCCATACCTAGTATCTAAGTCTTAAAAAAGTGTTAATTTTAAAGAGTATATATGAAAATCCATAATATGAAAACATTATGAATATGATTTTTAAATTATGAAGTGGATCCAGCTTAGGAATGATAGAAACTCATTTCATAATGACTACAGAAATCAAACTAGAGGCATAAAATTACTTAGAAATAGTTGCATTTGAATAAGTACGTTTAAAACTTATCCTGAGCAAGTCTTTCTGAACAAGTATTTTCTTCTTTGTGGATGGTAATACTAATTATCATTTATATTCAAAGACAATGTAATTAGAAAAAAAGCAGCAAAATGTTCAGTAAAATTATTTTAACAGATATCCCAAAGAACCTGCATATAGCTAATATAAAAAATTGGTAGTGACTCTCTTGACATTCTTCTAATTTTACCAGATATTACCTGTTTATATGAAAGTTTTCGTCTTGGTCTCTGTCCAAAGATGAAGAATTTGAATGACTGAGAAAGTACCTGTCGTTTAGTGCTTGGATTTTGAGTGTTGTCAATGATAACGCAGTGTTACCTGTCGTTTTATTATGCTACTACAGAGCTAATGAAACTGTTCCTACATTAACATAGGAAAATAAATCTTTATTACATATTAAATAATCAAGTCCCTTAGAATATTCATTTTCTTACTTTTAAAGAAAAATTTCACACAAGAATAAAGAGAGTCAAGCAGAGCTTCTGCAAAAGATGAATAAAACACAAAGGAAATGTCTGCTGGTCCAAAAAGCTGATAGATGAGTGGAAAACAGCCAGGAACAAGACAGAGAAATCAAAT
The DNA here is from genome assembly GCA_013398735.1 of Nothocercus julius. NCBI lineage: Eukaryota > Metazoa > Chordata > Aves > Tinamiformes > Tinamidae > Nothocercus > Nothocercus julius. Next base: position 1,397,968 of record VZSV01000028.1, on the reverse strand, counting down.
TCCCAGTTATTAATTTAAACAGTTTTCAGCTTCTGAAAGGCAACATTAAGCAGACAGTGGAAAAGAATCACAAACAGCAACAGACTGAACAAAAGTAGCAAAGAAAATAAGCAAGAACCACAGCTGCCAAAAGAATTCACATATGATTGAAGCTGCATCAGAAAACCATTATGAGAATATATAGATAGATTACTTCCAAGGCTATCAAGAAAACTGAAGCCCAGCAGAAAGCATGTTGTATACTCTTTTTATAGACCGAAAAAAAAATTTCAAACAATCATATATATAATCTGCATGATCTGTTTTACTCTTTCAGATTACATTATCCCATTTTAGATGTGGGGTAAATTTCTCTTCTAGAAGAGTCAATGTAGTATAGGAAATAATCTAAGTTCACCAAAAGTGTTATGTGGAACCATGAAAGAACATGAATTTAAACATGATAAACTGAGATGTGATGTTCTTTCTGTGATGTTCTGTCTGACTGACATCAGGAACACAGTTTGCCAAGACTCAAAGAACATCATAACCAATGAACAAGACAATAGACCATAGCTTGATGCCAGGATTCAGTAAAACAGAGAGCAAGTAAAGGCTGACATTTTAAAATGCCAAAATATCCTTTGCCAATCAGAACAGCAATATCAATCACAAGTGGAAATATGCTCTATTTCCAGTTAACAAAACATAGAGCCACATAGAAAAAGCCTTCCTTTACGCCTCTCTCTAGTTTCAATTTTTCATGCCTGGAATTATAGCCATTCAGTGCTGGTGAAAGCGCTCTCTTCCTCTGCAGGCTAGGCACATACGTATTTTCTTGGTATTTAAAAAAAAAACAGGGGAGGGCAGAGCAGAAAAATGTGAGAGCAAGAACAAACAGGCACATAAAGAAAATGCAGGCCTCCCCAAGACAGACATTTATCAAAGACTGAGATCACACACAGAAATAAAGAATAAAATGAACCTCATAAATACTTCAATGATGATTTCCTCTTCTGTACATTCAGTGACACACTCCAGAACACAACTTAGAGTAGCATCTCGGCAGTAACAAACAAACATTGTGCAAAGCTGAGACCTCCTTTCCATTAAGACCCAGAGGAAAATTCTCATAGCCTCAGAGAAGGAAGAAAACAAAACTTCGATCCTAAGGCCAAACATCAGGAGGGAACAGTTACAGTGCAGCAGGTATACAGGATGTTTCTCCACCCCCTCCCACACAAAGTCCTCAGTCATGGTCGTGACCCACACTGGTTCTTCAGAGGCTATGTGACCAAATGGATCTTTCCACACTACGTCGTTAGCAAAAGGGGCTTTAATCACTGCACAGAAGGCTGGGCTGCTGCAATGCAATACCAGCTTGCAGGCCAGAGGAGACACAGACTTATTTCAGCCAGTCAACCACACCACACACACCAAGGAAAAACTTTGTGCCAATATGGGATATTTTAGGCAAGTACAAGAATGCCTTCAAGAAGTCAGTGGCCATCTGTTCGGAAAGTATGTGATGATATGGCACAGCTTCTCTGTATGCTAATGCTGCAATAATGCAGGTGGTAAATAAACATCACATTCACACTGAAACAACAGGTCAGAACAACAGTCTGCTTCAAAAGCAGTTGCATTAAATCACATATTGCTTGGCTGTGTAGCCTAAATGCTTTAAATTCTTTTCCACTGTTATTTAGGGCAATTGCCATGATGCAAAAGAAACCACTGAGAACACCGCTGAAAAATCCATGCTAAAGCAACTGAAGTTTTAAGAGCAAAATAAGATTCCTGTGATAAAATTAAAATGCAAATCTTCCCATCATCTATACAATTCCTACACAGCTCTTCCCAGGACATCAGAATGGCAGTGCACCTGCCTAACTCTCCATTATTGCCAGCGGAAGGAGATGCAATTCCTGAACCCCGGATCTGATGACCTGGCAACTGTTGAATAGCAGAGTATGATTTCATCTGTTCTCCAAAAACAACCTGAAATCACAGTCATTTCCCTGAGTACAATTCTGCCCTACACCTGAAGCTGTTTCTGTGGGCACTGACAGGGCATTCCCTTTAAGAAGTTTCTCTCCTCTGCCTCCCTTCATTATGTGTGCACGCACACGCATACCCTCAATAACAAACATGCTATTGACATTTAATTATATTAACTCATATATTAGTGTCATTCATAGCTAAACATGCCTATAACATATTGCCTCTCAGGTTTTTTTCACTGTGTTGTGAAAAAGCGGTATTCTTTTCCAAGAATTACCATCTTGCAGTACCATAGCATTTTTCATCTCATGTGTCTGATAAAATGTTACGTTCTAGATTTAGAGGCAGGTAACTCAATCTGAGATGACTGGATCCTCAGAGACACATTGCAAGTCATGCAGAAATCTGTTCTTTCTGTAGCAGAAAGAACAGCTTGTGTAAAAAAAAATTCTCAGCTTGTGAAAAAAAAAAAAGTGATACTTTTTAATGGAGCCAGTATAATTTTACCCCAACTGAAAATGTGGTCGTCCATTTTTTCTGCATTTTCACAAACTTGTCAGACCAGAAACACAGTACATACACCGGAAAGCTTATCTTGTCTTCCCCTTAGCCAACATTGTTGGAAGCAGCCCTTTTCTACATTTCATTAAAATAAGCATCTCCAAGTTCCCACAAAAGAGTCATTAGGTAAAAACGGGTATTTGAAAATTTGTAAAAGGATCTGGGATGGGATAAAATGAACTCAGTAGGAACAATCACTTTTTGCTAAGACATTTGCAGACGAATGTTCAAATCATGAAAGTTCTTTTTCCTTTCTTGAACTAGAAGGATCAAAAAAATCACTAAAAGTAAACACTGTTAAGTTCAGCCCTCAGTTTCTCTCTTACAAGGGTGGGGAAAATAGGAAAATACTTCAAGGCTGACTCGTAACATTAAGAGAAAAATGGAATTGATGTTAAACAAACTGTTAAGGAACAAAGAGGATTTCGAGAAGCAGGACAAGTATGGCACACAATGCATAAATGATGTTGCTCTCAGAAGACTTTTCACTGGGCTTTTTTAAAGGAACAAATGCTATTTGCCAGCTGGTCATTTGTGACCTGTGCCACGCATTACTCGGAGAAGTGGGAAGCTCAGTGCTAGATCTACCCGCATACATGAGTCTCTCTGAAAGGCTTCCAGCGGGAGCCTGCTGCCCGCGCACCACCACTCCGTCTGTTTCCTGCCACTCCAGCGCAGCGCCCGCGGAGGCGGCTTTCCTGCAGCTACTGCTCTATCTCTCCTAAAGCCCTGGGCCCTCCAGGCAGCCAAACCCAACTTTAAAATACATTTTCTAATAGGGAGCTTTGGCAGAAATGCACCTTTTCAGAGAGGAGTATCCAACCATTGCTTAATGTAATAACAAACAGGGCACGAGCCCTCTATTTCTCATCCTTGCCTCCAAAAGCTTTTACCCTCTCCCAGGGAAAACGTTTTGCCTCTTCTACCTCAGAGAGTTGTATTGCTTCAACCCAACCACTGACTCGCAATGAGTACATTATACTTGCCTGTGATTTTCTCATAACTCTTCAGGCAGTAGCTCCAGACATAAAATCTAATTTTCTGTAATGTCTTATGGATTTATGACATTTGCTAGGATAATTAGCTGTTAAACTAATTGCCAGGCTTCATTTGCATTTACAGATGGTACAATACCTCATACACCTTCCTATCTGCATGCCCTACTTTTTCCATTTACTGCAGGAATTATTTTTGAAGAACTGCGATACCATTCAATAAACATTATTAGCAATACAAATCAGAAGTACAGTAAAATCCTCTTAATTAAGACACCCTAGCAAACAACTTATTGTCCTCATTATATGACTGTATTAAGACAGGAGGTTATTCAAAAATAAAACAGCATAAAACAGCATAAAAAGCTTTAAAATAATAAAGTAAAATAAGCATTGATAAGCAAACACAGGAAGAAAATTGATATTCCTTGCATTTCCTTTAATCTTTAATCAAAATGCATTTATTAAGTTTCTAACTTTTTCATTCCTATTTACGAAGTTCCAGTTTAGCACTGGTGGAATAAATCCTTGCTCATCAAAACTTACAAAGATGTCATAAAGCACATCATTACCAGCCACTTTAACAGCACCATGACTTCTTTCAAGGTGGAAAACACTACAGTTTATTCTCTACTGCGACTGAAATTACAGTTCTAGACTTTTTTCCTGCTGTGTCCAGCTCTCACAGGTGCAGGTTAGTTCACATGGCATTTGGAGCCATTTAGTCTCTCTGCTTTGCTTCTATTACTCGAGCTAATCTGAGTATCTACGTCGTACAGCATGCCACGCATAGATCTGCATCACCTTAAGATACCGCATCTTAAACTAAAATTAAGACCACACATGGAGGAAGCCTATGCCACTTCTGAAAGTCCCAGTGGAAGCGTTTTCCCATTTAGCACTGTGACAGCAGCTGGGGGTCACGGTCTCTGCCACTTTACATTGTCTGTCAGATGTCACATAAACGTCAAAAGGTTCTGTTTTTTGCAGTCAACTTCTGTCTCTCATTTTCTGCAACGAGCAAACTGCCAGTGTCAACAGACAGGAGGTTTCATATTGAAAGCTGCCTAGAAAACCACCCTTATGCTTCTCTTAGCCACAAGAACTCTGGCAACTCACAGTTGCTACGCTTGAAGCGCTTTAAAAAAAATCTCCTCAAAGTAAAAAGCAGATCAGTAAGACATACTAATCATTGCCATCATTCTGCTGGAGGTGCAGCAACAAGAAGGACATAGGGGACTTGACCCTACAAATTATAGATCTAAATAAATCAATAGAGTCAAATTAAAAGAAAAATGGGCTGATTTTTCTCTTTAAATGCACAGGCAGCAACCTCATATTAAAAATCTACTCTGCACCCTGCACACCTCCAAACGGCAATCCTACAGCAAACTCTTGTTACGTTAGGCAGACTCCCTTGGAGATAGGCAGAGTTTGTAGCATGTAACATGCTCTCCACTTTCTGAACATTTTGAAGAGGCTTTCAAGATTATTAGATCGGTCTTCAAAAAAAAGATTCCTCATCCCACCCACTCCCATGGCTGGCTTCTACACCAGGCCTAAAGAGTCAAACAGGAATGTCTTGTTGTATGACCAGATAGTCACAAACTACGCTACCTTGCTCAATAAAGTGATCTGAACCTCACGAAACTGTCAACTGTGTATTCAAGGCCAGGAACTTGTTTTTGGAAAATGAGCAAAATTTTTCACCAGAAGAAACTAATTTGTCTCCATGCTTTAAAAATTTATCATAATGTAACTGAGATAAACAATCATTAAAATATTTACCAATACTACTCAGTAAATACTATAATATTTAGAAACTGCAAATGCAGCTTTGCAATCTCCCTAGCAAATATGCCATGTAGCAACTGACACTGTTTGTTCCACTTTTCTAGACACAGACCAAAGCAAACCAGTCCTGTACAGACACGTTTTGTATTGGGAGACGAAAACCCATTTCACATTCATAACAAATACCAGAGTAAAGTATTTAGCACAGAATATCCTGCTTCCAGAAAATTGTTTATGGGGGTAACTTAAAATGTCCTGGTCACTTGAAGATTTATTTGTGCCTCATACAGGATCACGGTAATTCAGGTTGTGCCTTTAGCTGTGCTTGCTAACAAGCAACACACTGCCCTTGGAGCAAACACATCTTTTCACCTGAAAAGGATTCATTCCTTGTGCTCCAAAACTTACGCCACAATAAGAACCAAACACCAGTAGACTGGGGATCCATCAGGAATTTTGGTTCAAAAAAAGCATTCCTGCTCCAAGCAGAAGCACTATCATGGAAGTATCCCATGCATTTGCAGCAGGTATGAAAAATATTTCCCTCTTGGCCAAAAGAGGGATTTGATATGGTAGCATTTCACTAGATCTGATTATGTTGGACACCATTAGTTTCATGGGATTTAACACTTCAGGTCTCTCACTGATAACACCCTAAAATGGAATTCACTATAAGAATAAAAGTATTAAGCTTCAAACCTTCTTTAACTCCCCGTTCTGAACGGGCATTTGATTTTTCACACTTGTTTATGAACAGGCTACCTCAGTTCTCACAGAAAAAGATGCTCTGTTTAGACATGCTGACATCTTCCCTAGCCCTTCCCTTAGTGCTACAATATTTTGTGTTTTGTACTAAATCCTAATTGAAGTAATGCCAAATGCTTCACTCCTCAAAGAAATCATTACCTCCGTTCACTGTTATCTTTGAAGTCTCATGATGTTTAATCACGGGTCATGATTTGGGGGCCTGCTCCACTAACTGGAGCACCCTGCACAAGCCCGTCGTGTTGGAGGAGATCTCGCAGACTCATTTGTTACGCTCACAAGAGAGGCCATTTAAAATCTCTAGCACAAGCCAGCTGGAACGGCTGCTGTGTGGAGCAGACAGCAGCCCACTGTCGAAAAATTAGAATTCAGAGCTACAAAGCAGGGCTGAGCTTCTCCAGTTTTAAAAAAAAAAAAAAATGTGCCTATGCCTCAGCTGTACCAACGCACTGGGCTACTTTTGGCAAATCATGCCAGCTTTCTGCATCTCAAACTGTTTTTATTTGCAAACTGGAAATGTATCTTCCGTTCCTCACTAGGCTGATAAATTCTTGAATGACAGACGCAGACATTTAGTTTCATTGCTGAAGACCACATAAATTACACAGCCAGGAAACAATAGCTTGACCAGCTGCTGAAGTCAAAGCTAAACTGATGAATTTTTTGTTCCAACTAATATTGAAGGAAATAATACGCTTACCAGTATTTCCTCTACTTGAAATAAAAATCAGTAGCTATTTCAAGTGCTGGATAAACTGATTCTTTTCATTTGTGTTCCCCCCCCCCCACACCCATACTTAGATCAGGATACGATATTTAGATTATTCTAAATGAAGATGATTAAAAATATTAATATATTAGCCAAACTTTTGCAAAGTCACCTATGATAATTTTATTAGGGGAATCTAGCACTAATAATGTTTACCCAGACTTGCACAGTTTTGCACATACAGCACTCTACTGTTACAGCATCACGCTTTTAAAATTGCTTCTGTACCTATACCTGATGAGCATGCAATGCAACAAAATTCAGCATTTTGTAGCATATGGCATGCAAAGCTGTGAAGTGAAGGGCATGCCTAGGTCTCAGCTGGGATATGCCACCTTGCTTGTTCCGTAACATTTATTTAACCATATGGCTCATCGTAGGTGGCAAGCCACCAATAAAGCACAGGTGCATATTACTTCACCTAAATTTATGACCCATGCAACAGAAAGCTGCAATCATTTCTTCTGGTTGCATGTTCAATGTCAATTCTATGGCATAAACTTAAGAGTTTACCACAAGAAACAAGCTAAAATTCTGCATTATACCTGCATGTGACAAAATACTCAATTATACGGAACACTGTTTAAATACAATATTTGGAGAACAGAGCCTGACCTAGAACCCACTGAGAGTGATATAAAGCATAGAACAAAGATAATTCCTTTTAAAAATACAGATCCACAGTGTCTGACCAATAGCAAATGTATTTCCCAACTTCCTTCAAAACAAGCTCTCCATCCTGGCTTATTCCTTAGTGAAGTAAACTGGTGTTTTTTTCCCAGACCCAGCTCTCCACACCTGCTATTTCAGAAGTGCTCTGCCCATGAATTAGATCCTCTCCCTTAAGAGTCTCTCCCACCTGCCTTCCACCTGGCTAGTGTAATAAACTCTCCTTTTCAAAGAGTCCTCAGGGCTTACTGGACTCTTCGCAGGAGCAGAAATCTACAGAAAGGCTTTCACTTCAGACAAAACTGCCACTTTGTTACAGTATCACAAATACCCTCTAGACCTTCATAAACCGGAAGAGACCCAAATGTTGTCTTTTTTTTTTTTTTGGCATTACTCTTGATACCAAGACACTCAAAAAAAGTCGTAAATCTGCCAGTTTAATTACATAAATCAGTGGGGGAGGGGGTTGTTTGTTTTGTTTTTTTGCTTTTTTTTTTTTTTTTTTTTTTTTTTTTTTTTTTTTTTTTTTTTTTTTCTTCTCTCCAGCTCTTCCAAACTTTGCAAACATTCCTTTTCTGGAGATTCTCTGAAATGACTTGCCCTGAAAACTGGAAATGTCTCAGTTCATCCGCTATGGAACACACGAAAGATGAAAACCAATTTCAGAATTGTGGTGAACAGAGCTGGCATTTCAGTACCTGAAATAATCCCTGGAAATATTTGCTAGAACCACAAACAATTTTATTATGCAAACATATGAAATATAGTAACAGCTCAATCTTATTCTCACTGGAGTCATTTTGCTATTTACTTAAATAGGAAGTAGGTCAAACACTAGACCCTCAGTAACCCAAGCTTGCTGCACAGCGTGCCAGCAGCAGCTGATGAACCGAGGTACCCGTGCACCACGCGGAGCAGTTCTGCGCAGGAACACATCTAGCCTCGCTCCCGGCAGGACGGCCATCCCAGGAGCTCTGGGAGCAACCTCCACGCGGCAGGAATAGCCCACGCAGGCTCAGCTGCCACTGGTTTGGTCTCTGCCAGCTCTTCTCAGAATTCTTATGAGCAAAGACTAAGCGAGCTGGGCTTGTTTAGCCTAAAGAAGAGAAGACTGAGAGGGGATCTGATCAATATGTACCTGAGGAGTGAATGTAGGGAGGATGGGGCCAAATTCTTCTCAGTGGTGGCCAGTGACAGGACAAGGGGCAATGGGTACAAACTGAAACACAGGCAGTTCCATCTCCATGGGAGGAAGAACTTCTTTCCTGTGAGGGTGACAGAGCCCTGGCACAGGCTGCCCAGAGAGGTTGGAGAGTCTCCTGCTCTGGAGATCTTCCAAACCGTCCTGGATGCCACCCTGTGCCCCGTGCTCTGGGTGTCCCTGCTCGAGCAGGGGGGGGTTGGACTAGATGATCTCTAGAGGTCCCTTCCAACCTCGACCACTCAGTGATTCTGTGATTCGTGAGCATCCTGAGCATCACACAAATCAAGCAAGGCCTAAACACAGCAACAGATAAGCACAGCTCTGGGACAGCCTTTGAGTCCTGGTACAACTGACCACCTCAATGAGGTGCACAGAACATCAGGCCCTTCAGTCAAAAGCCTCACCAATACCATGCAAACAAGGTGCCAGAATGGTATGGAGATTTTCAACCTTTATAAGACTTTTTAACTATATGTCTTGATCAATTTGTATGCAGATCTCTTCCCTCAGTAGAATTTCTTTGCACCGTTAGCCCATATTGTTGAACTGAATCCAGGTTAACAGAAATGAATAGAAAACTATCTTTTTTTTTTTTAATTTGAATAGTGATAAAAATGCAAATCAAATAAAAGCTTTCTTTTTTTTTTTTTTAAAGAGTAGCCTGCAAGTATTATGTGTAACTTCCAAGTCAGAAAGTGACATATAGTTATAAAGTTTTTAAACGTTTGTAAGAATTACAACGGAAAGTAGTTAACTAAATTAAACTGGCTATAAGCATAGACTTAAGCCATATGATATCTTGAAAGCTGATGTAAAAAAAAAAAAAAAAAAAAAAAAAAGGGACAAGGGAAAAAAGTCTGTGGTAAGTCAGAAACACAGCACATCCTCCCCTACTTTTCTCATTATCCAAGGCTTGAAGTTACTGCACACATCATGTAGATAAGGGATCTTAAAATTCATACAAAAACAATTACAGACAACATTATTCATTGTAATATATAAATGAATTTGTTTTCATGACTATGAAACCTGCATCTAATGCATAAAAATGTGCACATTATATATTTGAAAGACAATTCAAAAATATTTGTAACTAAAAGGCCTATATTTCTTTTTCATGTTATGAATGATTTATCTGATTGATTTAGGCTGTACATTGAAATACTGCATATATATGCTTCATTACATAGTTACTAAAACGACACAGGATTTTGCTTTTGCTTAAAAACATGAAACATTTTACGTTGGTTTTGTTACCACTTTAAAAAAGGTAGGCTATGTTATAACATCCTACTTGGAAAAATGACCTGTCAAATCACACAATTTTAAGATGAATTAATTATTTGCCATAAATAGTCTCAACTACTAGAGCTTTCAGAGAAATTTAGTATTACATTCTGCATATATCAATGCTGATTTGGATGAATAGCCATAAGGAATGTAAAACAAAAGTTCAGAGCAAAATGGAGCAGGAATACAACAGAAAAGGTTAAACAGCACTTTTGATGACAGAAGGCTTAACCTGGTACTTCTTCCATTTTTGTCACTGTCAACACACAAACATGGAAGATAAATGACCTTGTTTATGTAAATGTAACTATTCACAGCCTTCCTTGGCAAATTCAAATGACAACCATGAAAGTCAAATTTTGAGCAAGCATGTTCTAACTACCTTAGGCAAAGTATATCTCAAACATTATTCATCCTTTAGGTAAAAATGTGGCTTGAGCAGTGTTTATCACACAGACTCCATTACTATGTTTCAGGTTTTTACATACACTAACTTAGACTGGGAGACTGCATTAAAGTGGTGATTTAAAGTTCTTTTTATTTAAAGAATCATTCAATGCTTCATTTTCTTTTAATCACTTCCATGGGTTCATTCCCTCTAATATTTGACTCCTTCCTATTATTACCATAGTAGCACCAAGTGTTGAGTTCTGCCTTAGATATCCAAATGAGTAGCTTTTTGACTGGAGCTGTATACCAGTTTTGTTCCAGTCCAGGCAGAAGAGATGAAGGAAGTAGCAAGATCCTCAAATCTAAGTTACTCTCCTTCCACAGCAGGACCATGTCTTTGACCTACTGGCATTTTCTACTAGACACTTGCATGAATCATGAAAGAGTCTTATGTCCATGAAGGAAGTTGAGCCCAAACAGTGAAAGCTGTAACATTAGATGACATAAAGCACATGAAAGCTCTCTTTAGGCACTAAAAGAGAAATTAAGGATGCCTACATTTTGAAATGTCCATTAACTTTATGCATTTACCTAAACCATATTGATTTTATCTGCAAAGGTCATCTCACAACTTAGGCCTCGGAAAAGAGAAGTCTCTTAATTTAGCCACTATCATTAATGGATGGTAAGCTGCAGTTACTGCATGGTATCTGCCATTCCATTTATGATCTTTCTTCCTTATGTTTAGCCCCTCCGTAACATACCAGGAAGTGATATTTGGAAAACAAACAAACAACTCCTTCTCAATACCAGCATGCATTATCACAGAATTAATAACACTTTTGGTTAGGGCAGTATAACTGTCCTGTGGATACTGTTATTCTGCAATTCTCCTTAAGAGAGAGAGAGAGAGAAAGAGTAAATCAGCCTTTGTTATAAGTTTAAAAAAAAAAACTAGTGAAATATTAGACCTGCTTTCAAAGGCTGTAGTAAAAGCCACACAGTCACAATGTTAATTAGCAAATCAATACACTACAGCCTACATCCTGCCCTAATGTTCTCACGGCAGATGGTATGGTTTAAAGACTTTTTCAGTGCCCTTAGATGCATCTTATACTTATTGCACTCCACAGGGAGGAGATGTTAATGATGAGAAGGATTGAACTACTTTAGTGTCCTGTAAGTAAAGACAGACTGCACAGAACACAGGCAAAACTTAATTGCAAATGGAAGAGGGAAGCATAAGAAAAGGGGGAGGGGAGGGTGTGGAAGGGTGTGGAGAGAAGAATTTGTATGAAAGCTAAAGGCAAAGCCAGGAGAGAACAATCACATAATCACCATTGGAAAAGTCAATTTAGCCAGTTAAAAGAGTTCATTGCATACTCTTTACAGTTTTCTCATGTTAGACAGCTTAATTGCTGAAGAGGCAAGACACTCTAATGTAGGGCTAAGCAACATTTGGTCCTAAACTTGGAAGTGGTTGAGCTCATGCCATATTAACGGACACAGAAAAACTGTAGTGCTTCCAGTTGAAGACCACCTCCAGGAAGAGCAACTTCTCCGCAGTGAGTCAAAGGACAGATATAAGAGACTTACTATCCTAAGCTGTACAGGAGAAACACCCCTTCTATTCAGAAGAAGAAGGTGCACTGCCTTGCATTGCAACACAGGAAAGGAAAAAACTATCCTGCGTCATAACAGCAGCAGCATCTCGCACTAGCAGATTAAGGAGGGGAACCACATCACAGATTGGGCCAACAAGAGTACCAGAGGAGCAAAGCGTTTCTCTGGATTTCTAAATAAAGCACATAGCAATAAAAACAATAATGGGACTAAAGCCTTAGAAATCACTAGAAATAACAAAACTCCTTCAATGTATGACTCCTACAATAGAGGAAATTAAGATTTTTGTGTTCAAAGGCATGGCATTTACCTACCTATCACTGGAAAAAATCAACTCTACAAACGTGGTGACAGCAGTGAACCATCATTACTATCACTAACCATGTAGTCTTTAGTGTCATACATTTCCCATGTATGGCACATTTCAGTTTCATTTTACTAAAAAACTAGAGGCATCACTGAGTGGTTCAGCTGTGTGGTTTCAGAAAAGAGGAACTATCACAGGTGTCGTGACAGCAGTGATATTTCAGCCTATGTTGGTGATCATATCTTCCCTTTGGGAAGAGAGGGCTTGCAGTGAATTTGGTGCTCCCTGGTATATTGCCTACATCCTAAGAAAAAGGAGTGGGAAATACTAAAAGAACTGATAGAAGATAAAGTCACTGCAGATGACAATCTAGTACATGACAGTCTCACAAAGGAACCCCTTCAAATTCTTCAAAGTCTCCCTCATGAGATGCAGAGCATGCCAGCCTTCACCAAATCTCAGCAAAACGCAGGTCACAAACGTAAGAGCAAGTCAATTGCAGGAAGGGGACATTTGGTCAGATACAAATCATGTGAAAGAGAAACTTGTTAAGAGCATCAACCTCTTAAACAAGATTGGCAATGCTGAACTCCCTAGCAAGAATTTTATTTACATTAGCAGAAATGCACAATGCTTCCATGAAAACTAGGAGCTAAAGAAAGGGAAAGTGATGAATGGTTTTCAACATGGTTCTCAATAAGATCTTTCAAAATCTGAAGTCTGCATCATCCTTGAAGTCAATGTAAAACTTTAAAGTGATAATAAGAAAATTATATCTAATGGTACCTCACAAGCAGGGCTCTCAAGTATATCCACAAGCATGGGGTACCATGCCAGCAGACAGAAACTCCAGATAATACTGACTGAGAAAGCTAAGACCAATGCAGCAATATGACGCTCAGATACAAAATGAGAGCGCCACTGCTGTTTTCTATGCCAGAAGTTTCATTAGTATGTACACAGCAGCACTGCAACACTTCCTCAGATCACAATCTTGGCAAACCACTAGCTCCTTCAGCGCCAAGACTCTAGTACATGATCTTAGGGATACATTTATATGACTTGGAAGCATTCTGGAAGACCTCACCATCTGACCTGTTTGAACCTGGAAGAAATCAATGATTTGCACTTAGCTGATTAAAGCAATTTAACAGGTGCACCTTCTGCTCCTCCTTCACATGTCACCAACAGAGTGAATTCTGACAGTCAGGTCAACCATATTTTGGAATATGTTCTAGCATTAGGAAGAAAGGACAGCAATTAAAGCCTCCATTACCAATGTAGTATCCAGGAATACAGCTTTGACAAATTTAATCCAAAGCCAATTACAAGAAGAAATATTAAGAGGATAGGATAAGTCCATTTCCTGTCTCTTTACTGCCTGCTCATCTCCAGTTATCTTTGTGAAGCCTTTTAATTAGCTTCTTTTTAGAAAGGAGGAAGTAAAGTTTCACACATTTATTTTCTCCTAGGATAGAATTATTATTGGTCAAGGTTTCACACTGTGTTTGTAGGGTCTAAATAAATGGAACCTGAATTAGCATAGAACACTGCTTGAACTCATATATTCCATCTTACTCCAGTACTTTTTAATAGATTGATAGGCATTTCTTTTCCTTTGGCTCTCTACACAAAGGAATCGTAACTATCCTGTGCACCACCACTGTATCTGAATAAATGTAATTTCATTTCAAAATAAACATCAGATACTGTATCTCAGCAGGCACATCCTGTTCACCCGTGTCTCATACAAACCCAGACTCACTGTGGTCCTTCTCTTTATACAGCTAGTCACCCTTCTTGAAAAAAAGGCTAATCTTTTTTTTTTTTTTTTTTTTTTTTNTCTTTTGGGCAATAAATGTCTCATGATTCTTGCCCTGGCAAACCAGTTTCCAAGCAAGTCTAAATATGCAGAGGATGAGGCCGCTGGCGCTGTTTGCATGAGTGCTGAGTGTCTCCGTGTTGATCTGCATGTATGTGCGTATGTCGTAAACGCGCACTTGCCCTATCTGTGCGCTTGCGTAGCTGCCTATGCCCCTCCTCAGCCCTGCAGGGTTGGAGCGAGGTTGACAGTCACTTGCTGGCGTAAGGCTGCTGCAGCTACAGGGCTGCTAGCACCTACAACTCCCACCATCGGGATTTCTACCAAGCCTGCCAAATTATATCACTAGACTGAGGTCCATGCAGGAAGCCAATGAAAATACTAAAAAAAAATAACTTGAATTCTTCCTAGACAATAAGAAATAGAACCATAAGTAGACCAAATCGGTCTACTTGCAACATACCTACCGAGACTGTTTTTCCCAAAAGCATATTCCAAACTGATGTACAGACACTAGTGGAGCCAAGAAAATAGAAAAGTTATTGATGTCAGCAACAGATGATGAAGTACTATTTCCAATTCATCATAAAATAGAAAGCAACTCTGTCATTAAAATGACTCATGATCCAGTTACAGATGAACAACATGTGATGAAAATTGAAATCATTCAAAGCAGAAGTGATATTGGAAGTGATAAGGAAAACAGTTTGAGTTCTGAAAGCAAAATGTCATCTCATTTGTATACAAACATACAGGCCACATCATCCTGAAGTTTAGGGGGCTGTTAGATTATTTAGTTATGATTCCCCCCCGCCCCGGCAGCATCTCCAAATTCAACCATTCACTGTTTGTTAGGACATACTTCTCCACCTTGGTGGGGGTCATCTGCCATCTCTGTATAAACATATTTACAGTTGAGTAAAAGGCAGAGAAACAACATCTCCAACTCCAATTTTAGCAGGATTTCACTTGCCTTTCTCATTCAATGCTAGTTCCCTTAAAAAAAAAATGCACAAAACTAAAGGACTGAGTCCCTGTAACTTCAAACAGAATAATGAGCAGTCATTGGGGCTCAGGATATCAAAAATGAAGCAAAAATCTGGCAGGAAGCCTTCAGTAAAAACTCCACTCATCATGCACAAAGGTACTACAAGGAGACCGTTTCTGAAAGAGAAGGAGCTTTGCTTGTACAATGCAAAATTCTGCACAAACATCTATCAATACTTTTTACAATATAAGATACCTTCAGTTCCCTTGTTCTTCACTGCTAGACACATCCACTGACAGTAATGGAATAAAAGTGCTAAAATCTATCTGAAGTTTTACCACTGGAAAAATGAAGAGTTGTTTTAGCTGAACAAGGAAAGGGTTCATCATTACAGATTATATACCACAGAACTCACACTATTACTCACACTTTGGTAGACTTGTATTCCATGAACAAAAACCTCATATTCAAGATCTATTTTGCAATATTCTTGACTTTATTTTATTATTATTATGATTTTATCGGTGGCTGCCTGCAGTCAGTTCAAATACTTTTATGTCACCACTTGGAAACTTAGCTTTAAATGAAAATTAGAAATATTCTTTAGGCAAGTTCATATCAGATCTTAAGCATATATCAGACAAAATGAATGCTCAACATTTTGTGAATTCTAGAGTGTTCCTCCTCAAAGCAGGATAATTATTTATAAGAGTTAATCTGTTATTTTGTATTAAGGTTTCTTATCCCTAAGAAATTTGTGAAGAGTTGTTTTCCCTCGCTTATTAGAAAGGAAACCAGTGTCAAAACAGTGAATTTTTCTGTCAAACCCAATTCTCATTCTCTCACCAGCCCTCAGGAAATGCAGACTCATTTCCAGTTCTGCTGTAGACATTTGTTATGACCTTGAGTAAATAATTTAATCTCCCTCCACCCCCATCACTGCATGAGGGAAGGAGTAAGGGGGGGGGGAAAAAAAAAAAAAAAAAAAAAAAAAGTTCTTCATCTGCCTCCGTTGTGCATTTCAGCTGTGAACTTTTGGGGCCAAGGGCTGGTACATATGATACAGCTGTGCAATGCTTAATACAAGAAACCTGCCATGCCTCCTGGGACAGCCAGGTACCAACATGAAGCAAATGATGGTCCACACTACAAACCTCTTCTTATTTGCACTTGCTGAAGAGTTCTACCATGAAATTGTTTGCATAGCTACTAAAAGGGCAGCAATCACTGTTAATATCTGCTTACAAATATAGAAGTATTTACAAGCTTTGGAACACATGGCAAAGTAGTCTCAAATTAGCAATACTTCATACTACAGCAATCTGATGCAAAAAGTAATTGATAAAAAGGCGATGTAGTTCAAATCCCTCATAATTACTCACAGATGCAGACCAGTCTAAAATTAATATCTCACATGCTCTAAGCTGCCTCTCATCAACTTCAACGCTCCCATTGTCACCAGTGTTTGTTACACTTCAGGAAATGAAAATAATTTGGAATCAACACCAGGACTTCAGAAAAAGCACTGATACACCATCAGATTGTGAGTCTCTTGTGTGACTTATAATGGTGTGATTAGTAATCGTGCAATTTCCATGAGGCAATCAGGCACATGATTTAGATCTCATTGATAATGGTGTGAATTCAAAATCAGGACCCCCAACTTCATAGATGACTGTTTTACTCTAGGCTGCATGTTGAATGGCAGAAGCTTTTTCTTTGCCATGGTTCTTTCCTAAGGATTGACATATAGACTTCACATTTTATCCCAGAGCAAACTGTTAAGCTTGCACAAAAAGTTGAACCAATGCTTCAGAAAATTGTGTATAGGAAACAAAAAAAAAGGACTCCAAAACACTGAATCAGTGAAGTTTGAAGACAAAATCTATTCTAAAATATCAGTTCTATCTAGGCTTTCGAAATTAGGCTTTAAAGCCTAGCTGGTAAATAAGAGGGACCTTCTAAGTATATAGCCTTGAAACCTACCACACAGTACTGCAAATAAGGGACTGACAGATACTAAAAAATCCTCAAATGGCAGTTTGGTATCAGAACACAAACCCTGCAGTTCATGGCAAGGATGAAATTAGACCCAGTAAAACAATCAATTTCTTGTATCAAACATTTCATGTCTCTTACTGCTATACAAGGTAGAATACAGCAAAGCAAACAACAGAAAAGTGTTCTTAAAATAGCAATGCTTTTTTTTTTCTCCTAGAAAAAAATCATGTCTATAACTTATACACGGATTGAACTTGGCAGCATGAGCATCTGAAACAGGCTTGAGGGTTCTCAATGCCACCTTAATGCACTGCTAGAAGATAATGCTAATAAGGATTCCAGAAAAGCACAGGAAGAAATCGCCTTCAGTTTCCCTGAAGGATCCATCACAGTACATTGGGAATGCTTTGTCAAAATGCGTATGAGACTTTGATACCATGGCAACTTCATTTTTCATTTTAGCAAACTTTCCTTGAAAATTAGCAAAACTGAAAATGAATGCAATATGAAAACACAGAACATTGCAACCAGAAAAAGAATTTTAGCATGCTGTTAGAAAAGCAACCTTACGCCTTCCTCTCAAGATTTTTTTTCTGTTAAAGAAAATTACAAAGACAAATCTATTAACTTTACTTTGCACTTGGTAAGGACCTTCTTTTGCACACTACCAAAGCCATGCACACACCTGCATATTGAATCCTATTTTCAAATCTCCCAGAGCCGCAGTCAAGCAATACACAGGGAAGGGCAAGAGATACTTCAGGCACCTCACTGCACTCATAAATCCTCAAGTGGATGGCAGGCAGCCTGGCATGAACTCAAGCCTGGCTTCAGCTGTGCCGGGTGGATGGCGCTTGCCGCCTTGGGGCTGCGCAGCAGCAAACTCCATGCGAAGCATTCCTGACACATGTCCCTCTTTGCTCACATCTACCTTGCACTTCTGACACATTCTCTCTTCTAGGAGAGGAATGATATGTGCGGGAGACAAATCAGGAAAGAGTACTTGAACTCATCTGCAGTATGCCAAGGGAATCCCTAATATTCCAAACCAGAGAAAACAACAGTGGCGTTCGCACTGGCAAAGAGCATGGGCCACTGCACACTTTCCAGGCCCCGGGACAACTGGTTGGGCCCCTCGCATCCCAACGGCCAGTCACCTTCCCTTCAAAACCAGGCAGCCTCCTCCTGCCCTCCCACAGCAAACGCTTCCCGGCTGCGCTCTTCCCAAAGCACGCCGGTCGCGGGAACGTTGCCCGGCACACGCCGGGGCCTGCAGGGCCGAGGGAGCTGCAGTGACTTGAGCTCCAGGCCACTACTCCGTAACGTGCTGCAAGGCACCACCAGCAGGCAGAGCGCCCCACTTGCACGCTGCAGAACAAGCAACTGGAAAGGATATCTAAGTTATGCTAGTCAGCTAAGCCCAAATGAATACTCAAAAAGGTTCACCATATCCACTCACAATGACTTGTTTAGCCACCATCACTTATCCTTTCATAGCATACATTTTTATATGCTATGGAAAAGCCATGTGACTACATGAGTATTTTAGAGCTTCTATTATTCTTGCACTTTTAAAATAACTTTAAAATGACATGACTCCAAACACACACAGTTCAGAGTGGAACATTACATATCTCCAACCAAGTATGCTATGCTACTAAATGACCTTAAAAAAAAAAAAAAACTGCATGCTATTAAGCTTCCAAATTGAAATATGGAATTTGAAAAAATAAACACACATTTTAAGCTTATATTGCTGTTATAAAAATTCCTTCTAGTACACATTTACCAGAGTATCCACAAAGGGTGAATAAAGAACTATTCTGTGCTCTAGATAATGCTTTAATTTTAAAAATATAGTCAATTACCATCACTGCAAAATGGTACAGCTGAATGCTGTCTGAAGAGAAAGAATTTTTTTTGTCAAAACAGTTTGTGAAAAGAATTGCAATAAAATGACAAAAGTACCATTAAGGTATTATATTTTATGGGAACCAATAACTGCTATGTGAGCAGAAAACTCAGTCACATTGCTGATGATTTAATTGAAATTCTTCCTTAAAAATAGAATTACAGCTTATAATGAATTATAACCAGACACGATACAAAATTAACAATTTCTCAGAAATGAAACTTCCATGAAATTCACTATGTGAGGAGAGTAATGGAAAGAAAACAGCAATCCTTAAATCCACTAAGCTTAAATCTTGCCAGGGTACCGGGGGAGCGCCGTTGGTTTGGCATGCTTCCATGTGAGCGGCAGCTAGCTACAGCAGCAAATCACTCGGGAAGCAAGGTAATTCATATACTGAAGAAAAAGGTCAGGAGACGTGAAGAAAAAGAAAATGAAGAGGAAGCGACAGAAAAAAAGAAAAAGACGCTACAGTAAGAAAAGTGGGGGTGTACAGAGATATTTTCACACAAAAAAAACAAAAAGCATCTCTGAGGAGAGAGAGTGCAAGAGTTAAACATACGTATGGCTAAATATTCAAATATAATGAACCTGAAAAGGAATATTCTGCAGTGATTTAGCAATGCAGCCATTCTCCCTACCCTATTCTGTTCAAAAAAAAAATCACATTTTCAAATAAATCTTCAAAAATGTTATTTCACTATGTATTGAAGAAAAAAATGATTTAAAGGAATTTCTATTTTGAAAATTCACAGAATTTCTAGAATTTTTATAAATCAAGGGTTACTTTGCCCAACCATTTGGCATATTCCAAGTCAATTGCCAAGAATCAGTAACGCTGCTAACTAAGCACAATACCTGAACAAACTTTAGGACCTTAACAAGGACTGTGTGTTCTGCTCACCAGTGGCTACACCTAACAAACATCTGGGTGTCCGCGGAGCAGCTTTGGTCCTGATGCAAGAGCCTTCCTGCAACCTGGAGGCAATGAGCACACGTACCATCCCCTCAAACTCACCCATCCATGTGGGAAGGAAACCCGGCTACTTGATGGAAAATTGCTGTGATCTGGTACTTCAAGTAAATCATCTCAAGATCAGGCCTTACAGCATCAGTTCTAGTAATATAACACTTTTTTCGTTCAGCCATGTGTAATTACAATGCTTATTTGAAAGCATCTTCTTTGGGATGAGCTGTTTGCAGTTGCATGGGGAATGCCGGGCCAAATGCCAGGGATCACAAGCCTGCTCAGCCGTTATGGCTTAAGATCCATGTTGCTGGCGTGCTAGGTGCTCTGGACTTTCCAGGATTCAGCCCTATGGTAGCTGTCAGAATGAGTTAGATCAATAGAACAAAGATTTTGAAGGAAAACCTAGTAAACCTATTCCTGAGGGCTGCATAAGATTTTGCATTCGGTTATTTTATTGCATGTAAAGTGCAGGCACACAAAAAGGGCTCTTCTATTTATTTTTGTTTTGACATTCAGTCATATTTTTGTTTTGTTATTCAGTAGCATATCACTACAGTTATTCACATGAATTTTCTGACTTCTGGGTTTAAACTGCTCACTTCTCATGCTATGTGCAAGGAATCTGGTTCTTGGCAAGGCTTTTTTATTTCTCTGTAGCCTTGGTTTTTTTCCTGGAAAGTTTTGCTTACTGTTTCTACACATTTAATGAAAAGTAAGCAAAGATATGGCATATACAGTGCACCTCTCAATGGTGATAAGAGCATGAAGTATTATCCTTTTGCGTTTTACCCTTAAGAGGAGCTTTCATTCTTTGCGCTCAGTCATCCAGGCCCACTTCGCCCCACATCCCCCACTAAAACCGAAGAGCAATGACCCGAGTGCTTTATTGCTATCTCCTATTTTCTCCTTTTTAGAAATGGAGAGGGAAATGAAGTAATCATTCTCTACATGGAGACTCCATCCAAATAAACAATGCCTAAAAATTCCTAAAAACAATTCCTTTTTTTTCCCCTCCCCCTTTTCCTACAAAAATACCTTCAACAAGGATAAAATGTACAGATCACTGGGTTCTGTCGTGAGCAAGAAAAATCACAAAACGATGTTGAGGAACATTCATGGAAAATACCCTGTCAATGGCATCCTGATCTTTAAATTTAATGCCTATTAGCTGAAATGTCTATTAGGCAGCTGCTATGACAGCTATACATGGAGAAATCTTTATCCACATAGCAAAAGGTAAATTTATACAGAACTGTACAGATCAAACCCACTACCCCGATCTAGAATGAAGAAGTTCTCTCTAGTGAGAAACTTGAAGGTTTTACCCAGGAAAGGGAGAGATGTGCTTGCTTGTTATTCAGTAGCATATCTACAACTACAACTGCATAACTCTTTTCACCCACAGACAACTTCCTTCTCATGCTGGACCCAGATGTATTCCATAAAGATAAGGCTAAATGCATAGACTAATTCCTAGTGTCACCTAGGTTTCCAGCTTGTGTGCGTCATGGCTCTGTGCACCACTCTCCAACTTGCTTTGCGGACTGCTCTATACGAGGCCACTTCAATAGAAAGAGTCGAAGCCACCAGGGCTGGGAAGGACCCATGGCAAGTGGGCAACGCCAGCAAGGGTTACAGAGCAAAACAACTGCATCTGAACAGCCATGTGCACAGCTAACTGCTACTTTAGAGTGTGGAAGGATGCTTAGGACACATCTGAACAGCAATAAAATCCTTCTCCCAAAACCCTCCCATGGCAGCAGGAGAGCATACATCTCCCTTGCTTGTCAAGCCATATCGTCTCTTCTGTGGTCTGTTAAAAACATTTAGGGGCTGCGAGGAGATCTCTGGAACTCTAATTATAGAAGACATTCACTTTACATCAAACACCAACATCTCCATCATCCAATCTAGACAAAAGCAGAGAGACCCTCTGCAAAGAGTTCATAACAAGGTTATGTGCAAAGATGTACAACATAGTTCTAAGAAAAGATGGACTAAGATTCCCAAATAGATATTTTTGGTATATTTAGTTGGTTGGAAAGGATGATAGGAAGAAAAGGAAGCTTGTGGAACAAAATCTAGATTCTTTCCAAGAGAAGGGAGAGAGAGAGAGAAAAAAAAAAAAAAAAAGCATCTACAAGACCTTTAAACTGCAGTCTACAAAAATAAGCACATTGGTAAATGACCTGAAGTGATACGACTGGGCTAACCCTGTTCCTGCACACTTAGCTTCTCTAGGAATTTTAAAATGACAGGCTTGCTTCATTTTTATTTTTACTAAATTAGAATCATTTTAAAGGCACAAATTTCTTCCAACAAGACCAGCAACATGTTGAAATTAAATAGTTAGCACAATTACTTTCAGTCTTTTTAACAGGCCAAAAGTAGCAACACTTGTTGCTGAGACCCATTTAAAAAAAACCCTGAAACTTCAGAATTGAAACTATGTTATTAAAACATTTACTCAAATGAGAAAAAAAGAAACCTCCCAATATATTTTTTTTCCTAATACATCTGTTTAAGGAAGATAGATTTTAGTTTGGGAAATGGCTGCTACATGCTGCAACCTTTACACCTCCAGACATTGCGTAAGGATGAAATACTGAAATATGCAAGTTTCCAGAGGACAAGATAAAGCCGGAAACAAAGGCTCAAAAAATGAGACTCCACCAAGCAGAAACCAGAAACCAGTGTCAGTAGCTGCAGCACTGACAGAACTCTTATACTAATGGGTCCAAAAGAAAGATAAAGACATACAGAGAATGGAAAGCAAAAATCGTTCGGTGACATGAGCCATTTTAAACATCCCCAGAAGGACGGAGCTAATAAGAAAAGCAAGTGTGTAATACTGGAGGCTCTTAAACCTGTAGGAGCCAGCACACAGTATCCTTGAAAGTATATATTCATTTAGAATGACTGAATTAGAGTTTATTATAATCCATGCTTTCTATCTACTTAAAAAAATACTAATCACAACAGTACGTAACAGTGTAAGAGTCAATGTTTCTAAAAGGTTTGGGTGTTTGCAAACACACTATTTTCTCACAAGACTGAGGGAACGATTCGGGTTACTAAGTGCATACACTGAGCACCACTTTGGGCACTCAGGCATCCACAAAATCCAGGTGGGATATAGGTCCTACTGGAACAGCACCTGGAGGTCAGCCAGGATATCCTGGGCACCCCAAATTGGCTCTTAAGGTATATTACGTCTAAGTAAATTTAAAGCACCTCCAGAAATGAAGACACCGAAGAACACAAATTATTCTGTTTTTAATCATATAGAAATAGATGTAAAGAGATAACATTCAATGCTCCGCTTGCTAGAGAGCCAGTATCAGCAATCGTACAGCTTGCTTACTTCACTTCTACAGTGGAAGTTCACTGCCAAGTTCCATAAAGTCAAGCTCAAACCAATCAAACAATTTTGCTGCCATCTATTTCTTCATCCTTCATACCTAAAAATGCCTTAACATAATCCTCTTAACTGACAATGTTTCCAGGTGCTCCTTTAAGAGTTTCTAAAAATGTATGCTGTATATAAACCCGGCTACTTAACAGTTGTTACTGAGCAATTAAATTAGTACATTAGAATTTTCCTAACATTTTTGTTTCATTTTCTGCTATGCTTAATCATAATTTCTTGCCCATCAGTATTTATTATCTTCCTTCTGAAAATCTGAAAGTAAACTTTTGTCTTGATGCAGAATGCAGCAGAAGTTAAGATTACTGAGATTTTTTTCATCAAAAATGAATAGAGGCAGGAAAAAGGAAGAAAAGCAACAGAAAGAAAGAGAGGGAAACAGACTTCAAAATAAAAATGGCCCTTAACTCATGGCATTCGATTGGGAAATGAAAAACAAAGGGCTAAATTCAGGTTTCCTGCCTGACAAGAACAAGACAGGAAATCTCTAGGTTATGTCCTGGATGACTCGTCTCACTTATGATTCTTTTATGGATTGATCCTGCTCCTGCTATAAGGGGCATTGCTGTACTTTAAATATTAGGTTGGTATACACTTACCGTGCAAGTTATTCACCCAGTTTTAAAAAATGTTACAGCTGAAATATGTTCCAGTACCAGTACTGCACAAGGCACACTCAGTCCGCAACTAAGAAGTTTGCTGCTTACAGTTTCCCCATGTTTGTACCAAGAATACCCACTGAGACTGTACTATTAAAGTGTTACAGAATTTGCTGCATTCTATGAAGGAAAAACAAAAATCAACATCAAAAAAACAAATCAAAGCAAACAAAAAGAAACAAAAAATTTTGGCTTGGAAAATATTTTATCAAAACCACTCAACTGGTACCAGCGAGGAACATCTTGAGTAAGCAGACTCTCACCATCCTCGATTTCAGAGATTTATTAGATTACTGAAGAAGCTACTTTGGCTTGTTCAGAACAGTACAGACCATCAGCACACATTTGTGGACATTCTGAGAGACTTCACACACCCAAGGGAATGCAACATGTTCAAATACTTAGATTCATACTACCTGGGGTTGTAAGACCATATTAGCATTTTAGATAGACAGACTGGTGTCCTATAGTAGTCACATGTATTCATAAAAGACAGAAAAACAAAGCAGAAAAAATGAACTCTCTCTACAGGCTGCAGAGCAGTTGGAAAAAAAAAAAAAAAAAAAAAAAAAAAAAAAAAAAAAAAAAAAAAAAAACAACCCTCTACGAGCTCTCCAATGCCGTTGCTGAAACGGCCTCTGAAAGTAGACTTCTCACAGCATGGATGAGGCAGAAATCCCCACGTTACCTATCAGATGGCTATTTAAATTACCTGTCTTACTGAATGCTTAGAAAGAATCAGGTCTTGCACAATTTTCAAATTGTTTAAAGAAAATCAGTTCACACCATTTGCAATATGCAGCGGTATCTTTTCCACCTTCAGTGGTATTTTTAAACTTACCCACATTTATACATTTCTAATGAGAATAAATTGCACTGCTGTGACAGCCTCAACCATGTCAGTTGGATAAAATGCAGCATTCTACTAAATCAAGCACAGTATTACATAACTGAAGCTAGGATTGAACTGAAGAGGTTGGATAGCATAGTAGGCACACATTCAGATGTCTATTTTACATTTCATATAATTTGCCACTTAGGTTTGAAACTTTGCCCCTGTCCTGTGGGTGTGCACCCATTAACACTTTACTAGAATTCTGTCCTACTCTTATTTCCTTAGAAAATGTGTATTTAAAAATCACAAACGGAAAAATAATTCTTTTTCTGTTGGGTACACAAAGTGCAAGCACCTGCGTGGCTAACTAATGAAGATATTATTCTGATGTGCAATAAAGCCCAGTAAGTCACTCAGTGATTAGCTAAAGTGGTTGGTAATTCAGTTACGGCCACAGAACCCCGAGCACATGCAGCAATCACACACCAATTGAAGTGAATGAATAAAGACTTGAATATTGTTCCTTGATACAGAATAATAGCTTAGCATTAAAATAAGACATTTCTGGTTCCTGATTCTGACACCTTCAGTTGAACTGCACGTTACTTTTCTACCTTCACAAAGTCCTATTAATTTCTCTTTGCTTTGGAAGAAGCTGTGTGAGGGACAATAGCAACTGAAGCTGAACCTGACTTTGTTGTGGAATGATAATGAACACCTCCATATTGCTAAATAATTTATACTCTCATCAAATGGCTACCCTAGATACATGTGTTAAAAAACTGTACAGGAGATCAAAATCAGGACAGAAATATTAATTACGCATTTTCTAAATGGAAATTTTGGGAGAAAAAAGGTAATTTCCTCATAAATTGACCACTTCATGATCATTTCTT
>VZSV01000028.1:1342103-1365636 GCA_013398735.1 Nothocercus julius | reverse complement strand
AAAAAAGAAAAAAGAAAAAAAAGAAAAGATCAGAGCTCCATTTTTCAGAGAGAGACTCCTTTCTTCCCAGTTTCACTCTTTCCCTTCCTCCCCCCCGCCCCTCAATCCAGGCTTCACCTGAAGGAATTTTCAGGTGTATTCACTTTTCAGATATATTTGAAAGGCACATTTTAAACTGCTTTGCCCAAAATAGAGAAGTTAATATGCAGGAGGGTTTTTAAAAATATATCCAGATATTTAATTCTCACATCTAGTGGGGATTTATTTTTCAAAATGGATCCTGGCTGTATTAGCTAGATCTCTTAGCTATTGCAAGCTAAATTTAACATTTTTCAGTTTGCCGTAAAATCTGTTGCTAGCACGCAACACACACACAGAAATGCCTTGTAGAGGAGCAAATATTGTAACAAAGACTGTGATAAAACATCTGCTATTAAATGATTTTTTGTTGTTGTTTTTTTTTTCTTTTTCTTTTACTTTTATATCCCATGCAGTAAAAAGGAGGAATATCCATATAGGTAAGAATACTGGTTTCATTGCATTTCAATTTTTCATTATGAAATGACATGATTCTCCTTTCCAGAGACAAAGAAATGTCTCAAAGCTTCAGCTAGTCAGGTGTCAATATAAGTACATATCCTGAACACATAGAAAGCAGACAGTTTAAGGCCATTTACCCATCACTAATTCATGACAAGTATAGTTTCAGTGGAGTCATTTCACCAGAAAATTCTGCACTAGTTTCTGCCTGTGCTTGTATCATTGCTGAAAAACAGAGGATGAGAAAATCCTGGGTAAAAAAAAAAAAAAAAAAAAAAAAAAAAAAGAGAGAGAGAGAGACAGAGAGAGAGAGAAAGCTTTAACATTAGTTGTTCATAGGCCTTGTTGCCTAGTTTGGATGGAATGGCCAAGTTGCTCCAGTGCTGCCCCACTCTCTTCCCTTTCCTTACGTGACCTGCTCCCTCCCAGGAGTCAGATTTGGACAAACCTGACCACTGAATTCTGCGAAAGGAGCAAACAGCATCACTGCAGTGATGGATTAAGATACCCGAGGAGAGCTTGCACTTAGATAATCCTCACTGTGCACTGGACAATGAGACATACAGGCATTTACTTTTAATAAACG
The DNA here is from genome assembly GCA_013398735.1 of Nothocercus julius. Taxonomy (NCBI): domain Eukaryota; kingdom Metazoa; phylum Chordata; class Aves; order Tinamiformes; family Tinamidae; genus Nothocercus; species Nothocercus julius. The sequence continues at coordinate 1,364,510 of VZSV01000028.1, read as the reverse complement.
CTTCAGTGCAATATTGCTACTCTCCCTTTAACCTTAGCACCAATAACTCATCCCTGTGCAATTTTTTTTTCACTCAAGTCTGAGAGAGTACACAAGAAGTTAAAATGCAGCAAAAAAATCTCAGGTGGAGGATTACATTCTAATTTAAAAAAAAAAAAAATCCTGTTTGCCAACATAGACAACAGCTGCAAAATAAGTATATACATATAACGTAAGTACGTCAGTATAAAGATGAAACGAAGAAGAATTGTGCTCTTCAAACCAATTGCCTTTACAATTTTGGAAAAGATTCACATCTTTCGGCTTTTTTTTTTTTTTTTTTTTTTTTTTTTTTTTTTTTTTTTTTTCTCTTAGAGAACACTGCTGTTCCACGTGCACATCAAGGCCTTTGGCAGAAACACAATAATTGATGGTGAAGTTTGGATCCTGCTGTGGTAGGCACTACGCACTAAGCAACCTCACCTGAGTCTGGCTATAGATGAAGGTCTTGAAAGTCTTGAACTTGCTTCTGTTGTGACAGGGTCCTTGTTACCTTTCAGGGTAAAGACCTACAAGATATAGCATGGCAGGTAAGTAAAACAAAAGAGTGACTTGAGACTTAAATTAACTGCCTCTTACTTTTTTTTTTTATTTATTATTATTATTATTTTTAGCATAGATTACCTCTGTGCACTATTTCTAAATGCTATGCCAGGTTAATAACAACTGCCATAGCAATCAAGACAGATACCCCCTCGATTGTTGATTTTCTGTTTCTCTTTTTCCATTAGAACACTGTGTATATGTTTATGTATAGATCATGCTTGTATGTGTGCATGTGCATGCATGTAACATTTCAAATTCGTATTGTGTCAGAATGCACAGAAAAAAATATGTCAAATGAGATGTGACATGGCCGTATTCTTCTGCTGATGTGCCAGAGAGAAAAAGAAGATTTCAATAGAGATGAATAAGTACAAAAGAGCAGCATGGCTTGGGGAAGAAGAATGAAAACATTTTAATCCACAGCATCATGAAAAATGCTGATTATAAAATAAGGTCTTCTTTAAGACTCCTTTTTTTTTTTTTTTTTTTTTTTTGTAACAGCGTTATTTTACTCAAAAAGATACAAGCAGGCAAAGGAGAGAAAAGAAATTTATAGGTGATAATAATTTATGACCACATACTAAGAATAGACATAGTCATTAACACTGTGTATAAAAAAAAAAAACAAATGACTGGGAATTACATTCAATACTTTTGCATAGGAAAGGGAAAGATGCTAGCAAGAGGTAAGTAAGGATTGTAATCTTAAAACCAGAAAATTACATTCTCATGTGCATTCTTCTAAATCCATCATAAACCCTTGTATAAAAATGCATTAATTCAGAGTCTGAATAAAGCATCAATGGGGGGGCTGCTAATAATGAGCATCAATCACTTGTTGAAAGGAACATAGCAAAGCAGTAATAATGAAAACAAAGATAGATGACAAAAGGCCAGTTGTCAAATAATAAGATGTCAAACCCTTAAAAGCTTGAATGCCTAATCCTGATTCCATAAAAGTGCAGGAGAGCATTGCTACTTATTGCAATAATTGCAAGATTCGATCATGGACATATTTGATTTAATGGATAATATCCTGAAGTAGTCCACGAGCAAGTCAAAAGGGCTAATATATGTACTATTCAGAAATAAATGGGAGTTTATCAGGAAACATACTTCTTCACTGTTTCATCCTGGCACAATCCTTGTTGAGGCAGTGCCTGCAATTCAACCAAACATGCACATATTTAGTGGGTGCAGAGGAGACATGGAAGGAATTAAAAATGACTAAAGAACTAGAATGTTTGCCTTGCAGTCAGAAACATTTAGAGATCACTCCTTGTACTTATGAAAAAGATGGTTCAAGAATGACTTGATAGCATGGAGCACACTTCAGGGAGGTAACTTGGATAATATAAAGTATTTTAATTAGGAGATAGATGCTGTAAAAATGCCATAATTTAATGCTGATATTAATCACATTCAGATTAGAAATAAAGTTTATAATTTGTTTTGCTGCTTTAGCTGTGACTGTGATTAACCATTGCAATCACATGCTGAGGGATGCAGTGAATTCTTTAGCCCTGGAAAATATTCAATGAGGACTAGATTCTTTTCAAAAAATACCTGTTGAAAAAGTTAAATTTTGAGATCTCTCTAGTTAAAGCTCCAGCAAAATAGTTACAGTGGTCCCTTTTGGCTCTATATACTATCAGTGTTTGTTATATTCAGAATTATTTACATATAAAGAATATTTATGAGAAGAAATCTTAAAGTATGCCATTAAATTGTTTAGTCTCATATGTTCATTCTGGATCTTGAGGTTTTTCAAAATACATCTTGATTTCCCATGCTCATTCAGCTTCCTGTTCTGATTAACAAACATGTATTGTTCCAATAAACAGTACATACACCCAGTGATGATATGTGATAGGAAATAGCTTATGCTAACTTCTGTTATATGATACTGACAGTGAAAAAAGCTACATAATTACCTACCATTATAAATNGATCATAAGCTTCTTTTGTCGTATGGCAGGATAGTTCGTTATCAGTTTAGGTAAGTGACTAAGAAATTTATAGTAAAGTGGAATTTAATAGTTTTATGTGAGCAGCTTGTATTCTTGTTATTTATATAACATATCTTTGTATATTTATATCTTTGTATGTAAGAAATTTTATATTTATTTTGCAGATAAAATCAGTCAGGTATATGTAATCTGTATGTGTGGAAAAACAAGTTTTCTATGGACTATTTCAGTATTTTCTACAGAAATTAAGGCAGATTGTATAATTAAGGAACTGGAAAATGATAACAGTCACTCTTTCAGGTTAAATTAGGTATCCTAGATCCATGATTCTTGTGTGGCAAGGTCTCTGACTTAAAAGGGTCAGAATCTTCCCGTTTCTACCAACAGTCTTGCATTGTCCCAAGAAATACATCTCTTACCCCATTATCATTATTCTTTACCTCTCGTTTTCCTTCCAGTCTTCTTCCTCAAGTGATTTTCCATGTGTTTTTTTTTTTTTTTTTTTTTTTCCAAACATGGCCATGAAGACATCTTTTTCTCTCTTGTTAGTTTGATTTCAACATCCCTTCTGTGGAGCCCAGCTAATTCAAATGTGTTGGGGTTTTTTTTGCTTTAGACTGTAACATTCAGCCTTGATCCCCTCTCTTCTAATCTGTCACCTTTCCCATCTGTTCCACTAGCAATGCCAGCCTTGACTCCTTGACTCTAGTGGTGGTTTTATTCTCTTCATGTTCTTATACCTTTTTCTAAGCTGATGTCTCTGCCTGAAATATGAACCCTATATGAATAGTCATTCTTTAGGTCAGTTCTTAATCACTGAAATTCTACTTTAAGCCTTGCATCTATTCTGTCACCTGTGAGAAATGTATTACTCATTACTCATAAAGAAAAGCCCTCTGGAATTGGTGAAGACATGGGATTTCATGCACTGGTGGAATATATGCTACTAAGATATGGTAGCTGTCAAATAACCTTCTGTCAGTCTCAGTTCCCTTCATTTACAAACAACCCACTAAAATATTAAAAGGCTGACAGGAATGGAAAGCTGACAAGAATGTTATAGTCCACTCTGTTGACACCTAGAGAGGGGGGCATTTCTTGTTAACTCTTCTCCTGTTTCCTTTCACCTGTCACTTGGGTCTTTTCCCTGTACAACAGGAATAATTTCCTGAAATGTAGGTGATCTTTCCCCAGGAATCACACATATCCCCAGTAGCATCACACATAGCGCACATGCCCTTCAACATCTTGAAAAGCATGAGGAGCAGATCGAGGCCCAGGAACTACAGGGAGATTAGGAAACAAGGCCAATGTGTGCCCTTAATAATGACATCTCCGCCGGTGGTGCTCTAACTTTCCCGCCCTTACCGGTGTGAATGGCAGGGAGCTGATTCTGTCATTGTGGTGAGAGAGATGCTGAGTTACTACTTTGAACAACGGTGCCGGACATATACTGGTCCATGGGAAATGGACCATTTAATGATCATATCCAACATGGAGAGGGAACATTCTTGCTTTAATATTTCATTCACAAAACAATCCACAAAATATATGTCTACCCTGCTTATCATCGAAACATGAGGGATTCAGCTGACCTTTTCAGGTTTTGAACCTGTTAGAAACCTGATATCTTGACAAGGTCAAAGAATATCAGAGGCTTGACTTCTTTTTATATATGGATAATTACTTCACGAATACGGAACTATTATAACGAATGAAAGCTCTACTGGTGATATGCTGTTACTAGTCAGGACGATGTCATCCGTTACACCGCCTCACACAGGATAGCATTCAGGTAAGCTTTCCAAGGATGCTTTGAACAATAGCAGGACTAATGAATTCCTAAATCGGAATGTTAAACTCCTTAATCCAAGTAAGACAGCGTTTCATAATATTCCACGGTAAATCTCTCGTCCTGTGCTTCTTGTCTGAAATAATGCGTGCACAATCTTGTTCACACCATTTGAATTAATATTTCAAGGCCAAGAGCTCTTTTGAACCCCAGGGGAGGCTGCAGTGGCAACACTCACTGGTGTGGCCCACGCCAGCGAGCAGGAGAGCCGGCGGGTGGCACGTGGTGCTGGTGCCACCCCAGGCACCGGGATGGGGCACCCAGCCGCTCACCGGGGCTCCTAGCTCACTGTGTAGCTCAGCAGCTCGTGGGAACAGGGGCTTTTCTGCTCCCAACACAGCACAAGTCGAGCAAAATTCAGCATGGTCACTAAGGGAGTCAATGACAACTCCATTTTTCATCTTCTACAAGAGCATGTCCCTTTTGAATATTACAGAAGCGTCTAAAGATATACCGGCTTCAGTCTCTACCCATAATGTTACGGGCATACCTTCTTGAGCCAGCAAGGTACTAGGGCTTCACCTGTCCTACAACACCTGAGAACTGGGTCATAGATTCATGTAGGAGCAACTTTTGTAAAGCTGGGATTTCTTTGTTGTAAACCTTCTTGTTTCTGTGCCTTCTTTCAAAACTGTAATATTCGTAGTATGGACATAGTTTAAATGTTGGATAGGTTATTCCACTGAGTGTTTAGCCGTTAAACATTGCTTTGCAGCTTTATAGCGTTACCATAGCTGTGTCCTGAAAAATGAGGAGAAATTAACTAAGAGATTAAATATGGCTTCGCACACACATGCACACACACGCACAAAATGCACAGCAATCATCCAAAAGCATCCAAGCAAATGTTAAATAATGTACTTTATGAAATATATAAATAAAAGATAGATTGTACTGTTGCAGAAATTAGACTATGGACATTAAATACTTAGCAATATTAAAAATTTTCCACTACTCGCATCTTGCACTGTTCTTGAAAAAAAAGAAACCAAGATATGAATTAAAAGGATTGTTTTGATTTGAAACATCATCTCTCTTGTTCTTATCATTATGCTCTTGAAGCAATAGAAATATCTTTTGGGTTCGCTGCTTACTTGTTTGACACCAGTGATTTTTACTCTGAGAAAAATCTCTTGCCAAGAAGCTGCTCACTCCAGCTATCAGAAATGTATAGAATTGTGTACAACAGAAATGTTATTTTAAATTAAAAAAATAAAAAACCTTCAGCGATTCAATCCCAGAGCTAGTTCCCAGCATAAATAAGAGATATTTTTGTTTTCACCTCTGCTTGGACATATCTTTCTAGAGATTAATTATGATGCAATTTGTTGTTTATGACAAAAAAACAGATAAACAGAAAAAAAGATGTGTAAAAAAATTCTTACGAGGCACTTAATTATGTACTTAGCATGTGAGACATCCCTATATCATAGTAAATACAGAGAAAATTGCATTCTTCCTCTTGCATAATTGCTTTAAATATAGGATTTAATAGTAGAGCTTATAGTACAGAGTGTTCTGCTTATGATATTTGTGGCATTAAAGACAACACGAAAGATTCTGTTTTTCTTTACTGAAACTTCATTTTGTTACAAAGGAAAATGAGTAACTAACTGCTAGCCAATTATTAGCGTCTATTTAGCTGTCACTTAACCTAACACTAACATTATTCCTTGCTAATTACTTTGCTCTAATGAGACATATGCACAAAAAAAAAAAAATGATGTGCACAGATAGCTGGATTCTGAGCAATTTTAAATTTACAGTTTCCTTTCATTACAAGTCAATGTACATTGGGCAGTAAAGGCTTAGAAAAGATGGATCTCTGAGCCAAGCTGTTGAAACATAAACCAGCAGAAGTTCAAGGGCAGTTCAAGACCGCAGTCAGAATACACCACCAAAACCCAACCTTGAGATTCGAAAGATCCTAAGCCTAAATCAGACACAAAGGAAAAACTATTTACAGCTGCAGAAAGATTTTATGAGCATGGACCGTATTCTGCCACAGCTATGACTATGTGGACCAAACTCAGGCATTGCCTCCCCCAGGGATCACTGAGCTGTCCCCAGGTCTGGATGTGCCCTGCCTGCCAGTGACGGCTGTAGCTGCTCTGCACTGGCTTTCACTGCACCACTGCTTTTATCCTTTCAGTTAAATCAGTGAGGTCTGCTAATCTGATCTACGGTAACTACACTATAAGAAGTGGTCACTGATGGCATCTGAAGAAAATATTACAATGGAAAGGCATTTTCTGGAGGAGAACACGCCTCACAGTTGCCTGAATTCCACTGGGCTCCTTGTGGTATTAGAAGTACTAATAAAAGAGGGCTTTGATTTTAGAGGATGGTCAGCGATAATGTATCAATGTCAAAGGCAATGAAATGAGTTTACTCAAAGCATACAAGACCTCCTTTAGAAAAAAACAAATTTAAAATAGATAAGAAATTTCTAGCATCAAAAGTGTGTCTAAATTCATCTAGTTCTGACTGATTATTTCTTTACAGAACAGTGGCAGTAGTTTAACTTTCTTTTGTTTATAGTGCAAAGAGATCAGGTTTTTGAGGTAGTTAAGGAAAAACACAGATCTCCCAAGTGCTCTGAGCCCTACAGCAGAACAAGATAGTAGAATGGAATATAGCGCTTAATATTACTTCTTCACAGCTATCTCAGCACTGTACCTAAAAATTTTCTGTAGTATAAATATATTTGGAGTGGAATTTTCTCCATTCATCATCTGATTAATTTGTTATTTTATTAATTACAGCTCATCTCAATGCAATGTCTCATTAGGACTATAGAAGATTTGGTGCTATCAGGGAACAGTTGCCTGACACCTAGGGATAAAGTAATTACCACTGCCATGAACAGCATGGCGTGAACAGCAGCGAAGTTAAGCGGGTTGAAAGTATCACCCTTTTCAGGCACTTTTGCCTTTGAATGTCGGTAAGGAAAATAAATTCTGCGTTCTGGCAAGAAGAGTGCTCAGCTTTCACTTACCCTGGAGAAGGTAGTCACCTATCTACAGTTAAGACAAAAATATGGAATTTATAATTTCAATTTCCTATGTAGAAAACAATGCCAAATAATCAATAGGCTGTCTAGCAAGCAGATGATTATATTTGCAGCAGTATCGGATTATTTTCCTATAAATGACATATTTTCCTATAAATAAAAGATTATATCAGCTAATGTGAGCCTCCTACCTCAAGGACTTGGCTAACAAACCTCAGGTAACATATCTGTACAACTTAAGTACTACTTTTTTTAGGGCAATTTATTTACTAATAATGAACTAAGTAATATGATGATTAGTTATGATACAGCATTACCAATACTAACATTCTAATAAAATATTAGATAAAGCTTATGGTTATTTTCTTTTTCAAATGTGTGTTTATTGATTCCATCAGTGTTACAAAACTTGTTCCACATGTACAATTGAAGGATTTACTCCAGCATGATTAATATCTAATGGCACACATAACTAACTCTATGTCATAGACTTTACATTTCATGGCAGAAGATAATTTGTTTTATAGGGAACTAAAAAAAAAAAAAAAAAAGCACTGTATGATATTGATGTGTATGGAAAATAAATGCCAAACAATAACAGCAATAACAAAAGAAGGTGAAAATGCTGGTGAGTTAATAAATCCTGACAAGCTTTGTTTTCATTAATGCTTAACCAGTGTAAGTGTGGGGGAATGTCAGGTATTTGAAATCAGAGCCAGATCATTTCTAGAAAAGTTATGGCTGGGGGAGGACAAATATGGACATCACTACTGCATATCCCCAGATCTACTACTGCTAATGACTGAAATAATTACAACTGTGTGCCTTGTAGGCACGAAGTGCCCTATGGCAGTTTACAATATACAGCAACAGACTATATTCATCATATTCATCCCAGCCATGTCCAATCTAAAGAAAGGAGGCCTAGCTCAAGGGAAGATAGGATGGTTCTCATCCTCCTTGATGTAGAGGAGCAGGAGAAAATAGAATAAATATCTGGAGAAACTTATACACACACAAAAAAAAAAAAAAAAAAAATCTGAGAGTCTTTCAGACATTGGGGTTTTTAATTACCAGGTACCAACCATCGCTTCTTTCTTAAGATGTTCAAATTTACACTGAGCCTGTGCCTTCAGTCATGCTCCATGCATAGAAAGCTACCAGCAATCATGCCATTGCTTGATCAGAGAAAAAAATCATTTCATCCATTGAATTCTTACAGCTGGTAGAAAAAAATGCATCGAAGAAAACGACACTAGTAAGGCAAAGACATGAGGCCACTATGAGCTAGACTACCTGTTCTTTTCTAAAAAGCAGTATTTTTCTTCAACTGAGAAATGAAAAACATTGAAAGATTCAATGTTGTCCTGTGTTTTAAGGATGGAAGCTCCGTTCTGCCAAAATAATTTATTCCAATTGTCAGTGCTCATCAGATGCTCAGTGTGAGTCTGGCATAAATGGATTTCTTCCTGACTGTTTCATTTGTACACTCCATGAAATTTTTTCCACCTATTTAATTTCATCAAGGCTTTCTTCATGGAGACTAGTAAACTTGCTGCAAGAACACTGTAATATAAAAAGTTACCATCTCTTCCTGACAATCCTGTGGAAGAAATAAGGTAAGTCATAACATGTTTTAATAACTCATATAATTAGAAAAATTCCCAATTCAAATGCTGTTCCTGAAATGGGAACAATATGGAAGTGCATGATAAAGCAATAAAGCATGGTTATGGGTAGCAGATGAGATAAAGTGCTGCCAACTTGGATATGCATTTTCTCTTTAAAACATCCCAGGGTGAAATTCAGAACATTCAGTAATCTACAGTAGCGATATAAAATACTCCCATGAAACGGCAGTGTCTGGGACTATTACTGTGGTATTGCTGCTGTTATTTTTCTAAATGAAGTGCTTCTGTGTTGCAAAGAAATATCCAGCGGAGAGTGTGAAAAACACATTATGGCTAAGACACAGGGTTTGGGAACTCCAGATGTATTTTCTTTTGTATTTTGTTTTATGTTTCCTTTGTAGCTATATTTTAGTTTGTATTGACGGCAACCATATAGGGCATAACAAGAATTTGTACATACTTCTGTTCAGCAGCAACAATGATTTAAGCAGCAGTAGATCTTTCAAAGCTTCCCTGACCTGTAAGACCCTAAGACAGGAAGAGCTTTAAGGCCAGAGAAAATAAGCAGGATTTTTTTTCCATGGTAAAAAAAATGGCATGGTGAGCCAATGGAATCCTCTACTCCTCTTCTTGACAGCTGATATATATTTTGGTTTATTCACTTAAATAATGTATTTATTTAATGAATGTTCATCTCAGTGAAACAGACACTTAGAAAAAAATGAAGGACTAATAAACTAAATATACATATATATATATGGAAATAAATAATAAATTTCTGATTGTTAAATGATATACACATTTATAATAAAACAACTAATAGATTAGTAATACAATAATTAAAAAAAGGCTTAATAAATAAACTAAAGTTTAATTCCATGAAGAAGATCACAGCTCACAATGGAGATTGTGTATTAACTGTATTACCTTGAAAACATAAGACTGTTTCTTTACTAGTGCAATTCCGAAGCAGACCCAGGACAGGAATGGAAGCAGAGTTGTTCAGAAACTGGCACCATCGGACAAATACTTTTAAAAGCCTTGTAGCATTTTTCATCCTCCAGAATGAGCCGAGGTGAAACAGGGTTTGTAGGAAGCAGGAGCAGGTAGCAAGACAGGCTTTGTCAAAGGCAAAAACAGATGTCAGCATGCAAGTGGTCAAAAGCATTAGTCCTTACAGTCAGTTCCTGTCAGTGTTATGCCTTTGAAATAGCCAGTCTTCAAATTAATGTTTTCCAATGAGCTGGCCTTTGGGAGTCAAAGAAACAAACAAATTAATCTGCAAGAGCGAGCCTTACTGGGATAGTGATAAATCTGTTATGACAACGTAAGGCTTATTAAACACCGAGAAATATATTTCTCCAGCCTCTGGGTCAAACGTAAGCTTAGAGGTTAATAGAGAAAATCAACATTTTACAAAATGTCACGTGAACTACTTGCTTTTTCATACAAAAAAAAAAAAAAAATCATTATTTCTTTCAACAAAAAGATCATTATTCAATACATATAGCTTGAAAATATAATATACAAAGTTTGGGGTTTTATTGAAATAACACAAAATTTGGTGTTGTAGGGTCATAATTAACAATGGATAATGTAGCTGCCATTAACATTTGAGAAACCAAGAGTCCCAATTCTTCTCACACATTGCTGTCCATCCATACTTGAACACCAGCACTGACATTTGTTAACGAACTCCATCAGTTTCACACATACAAATTTTCTCTGCCTGTACCAGACGAAAGGCAGGAGAGCTGAAGCGTATTGTTGAGGAAACAACTCAGTCTCGATAAACGCAGCGCTCTGAGGAACAGCAGAGCTAAAGAGAAAAGCTGCTGGTTATCATGATGCGTGCTGCAGGGAAGGTAGGAGGGCAGGAAGGTGGAAACACCGGCACTGCCTACACACAACTTTTCTTCTAAGCAGCAGCAGCAGTTTCAGCAGGGACTTTTTTTTTTTTTTTTTCCAAATTCTGGCATTAGAGAAGGATTCCTCTCAGCTGAAAAGTTTTTGCTGAGAGCAGTTGAACAACAACTTGACCTGCTTTACTAAGGAGTGTTTCTTGGGCGCAGAAAACGAGTGAAAGATGAGTTCCCCTGTGGATGTTTGCAGAGACGCACAGGCATATAGAGATGCATTTGAACTAACATGTTACCTAATGCCACAGCCCAACGAACGGATCAGGTGGCAAAGACTTATACCAAGACCTTGGGGTCTCTACTCCACAGTCTTTATATTTGTTCTTGTCAAAGCATGTCATATAGCTTAAGCATATAAGCCCCATGGGGAAGCAACTCCTAGTAAACCATATGGTCTTATTAGCCGTTTTCTGTCACTACTACGTATACTTTCAGGCAGGAAGGGGACAGAAAGGTCAGTAACATTTTAGTATTAAAAGATATGCATTTTATATACCTGCTGTTTCTGTGTTGATAGTTAGTTAATGGTGCAAAGTAAACCTTAGATCTAGCTCCAGACTCCAAAGGAGATTTGACTAACCAGCTTGAAGCACCTTCAGATATCTCCCTTGTTTTGAGAGAGTTGGTCACTGCCATTCTCCACAGTTCTGAATAGGTTTTGGAAACCCTATCCTGAAAAACAATCAGGGTGGCCCAGAAACCATGCCTGACCTCCATAGACAACCTAGAAGCCAAAAAGGACTGTTATAGTCTAAGTCTCCTTAGTCATTTAAAAACTTTTGAACTGGTATTCACTATCACACTTAGTGTCTTTAAATAGAGTGACCCTTTAAATGTGCAAGAGGGATGGTCTTTAGGACCTGGGTTCAGCTGGCAGCCTGGTGCATGCTCAGACAGGGAAATCATTCTTTTATAGTTATACTGGTTCAAATAAGGAATTTCATTTTTGGAACTACAGGTACACGTTTTTGTCAGTACAATATTAAATATACAGCAGAAATGCTGTATGACATCAAGACACACAAAGAGAATATTTCACAGTGGCATCTTCTGCATCATCAGTGGGAAAAAATAAGCCAAACTCCAGCATACAATATGTCATACCGAGTCCACGCGCCCTTCAGAGACGTGAGCTGACAAACACCCACCTAAGCTGACTTTAAACCGACTGCTTGAGCAGAACAGCCCCAGCAGCAGGAAGCTTGGGGGGGGTTAACGCCCAAGGATTTTCTTTAATTTCCTACGCAAGCAGGTAGGTTTCCCAGCCGGAGCGCCGTTGCCATGGCCACCCGGCCGGCAGCCCCCAGTCAGCTCATCGGGTAAGTCTGCGCTAACCGCAGACATTTCAGGGGCTGCACCGTGGACGTACTCATGGCCACGAGGAGATTTCAGAGAGAGCTCAGAACAGCCAGGTTAGTTTTTCTACTGCCTGCTGACACTACTCCCCCTGAGGCAATGAGGACAGGTTCTGCTAGGTGCGCAGGCAGGCAAGTTTCTGAACTAAGGGCAAAGGCAAGCAGCCTGGCTAGTCACGCTGCGTTTGATACAACGGTAGAGAAAAAATGGCAAAAATAGGGCTTTTTTTATGTATCTGAAACTAAATCTCATTTCCTGCAAATTCCATTGCTTCAATTCAAGTGCGGAGTCTGCGACAAAAAGAATTAAGTTCTGTATCTTGCTGGCACTACAGAGAAGCATAATTTTTCTCTTTTAGGGGAAATTCTTTATATTTATATAAAAGGTGATTGCTACAGCATATTATTGGTATAGTTAACAATTTAAACTGTAGACACAAAACCACTATCAATCTCCTTGTGTCCAAATTTCTTTTTTTTTTCATCATTCTCTTCTGTAATCCCAAAATTAGCATACCAAAGCATCAGATAGTGGTGTCCTATTACTCCTTCATCCCCCATACACCAGGTTCTTATTCATTTCAGTGCTAGGTTATCTCTGTAGCTTGAAAAAAATCACTTGACATAACATTTATTCAGGTCTCACTCTCTTAGAAATAAATAATTTAGAGTTATCTATTCTATAAATATCCTCAGCTCAAGTCATCTGCTAACTGCAATAGTAAATTATTTGAATTGAAGAAAGGACCAATGGTTTGGGTTCATAGATAGTTATGACAGATTGCTTGTAAGCAATCTGTATTGTTTCTCTTCAGAGTGGAATATTTTCCTAGAAAATAAAGTAACTGGAAAGTGCATTTTATTCTGAGTATACAGACAGATCAGTTTTTGTGGGTCGTCTCACTGAAACTCTGGCCGAAGGTGCCATTGGTACCTTCTCTTTAATGGAGAGAAGGCCACTGAAGAAGCTCTCACTTTACCCCTACATTTCCTGTCACCAAGTCCAAATTAACTTGAAGACATTGAAACCGTAAGACTTCTTTGCCCATGTTTCCAAGTGGTCAATCTTCTCTAAGTTGCAATTGCAAAAAAATAAGCTCTCTTCCTCACTGCGAGGACAAACTACACCTGTGTATCATCTCAGCTAAAATTAACAACCTTAAATGAAACTGAAAAAAAAAGAGGAGGTGTCATATTAAACTACAGAACTACTTTAAGACTAGGCTTATTTTAAGACTCAAATATGAGTTTAACTAGCATGAGAAAGTAAGCTGTGGCTTTAGATTGCACACTGGGAATAAAATAAAATACCTACCCTGTACACTTCACACATCCAAACAGGCAATCAACGCAGAGCAGCTGATACACATCTAAGTCACATCTTTACTTATTGTATAACTTGTATTTGTGGATGCAGTTAAACAATGAATTAATTCAGCTCCACAGTAATTCCTGATGAGGTGCCCGAATGTGTTCTCTGATCCTGAAATAGAAAAATACTTAAAAGATCATAACACTTTGAAGGAAAAAATGAACCACTTAGATGCTCCTTAAAGGAGGTTTATTTTATGGGCTCTGCAAAAAGATGCCTGGGCCAGGTAGCACAGTGAAAAAAACCCTTTTCCTTACTGCAAATGCTTAAGAGTCTAGATATTGAAGTCTATATTAAGGACAGAACAGAAATTTTAATTCTTACCAATAAACAGGAGAACTTAAAGTAAATGTTAGCTGAAACACAGATGGTCTCTTCCTTTGAAACAGATTCTGCCGTCATGCAGTTTGTGCAGAGATCATGATTAACTAATCTAATTACTAATGTTCCTTATAGGTCTTGTTTTTACTATTGCCTGAAAGTCTTAATTTTAACAAATTTAAGTTCATATTTCAAGTTGCTAACTTGTCCATTTATTTTATGTGTTGGATTTATTAACACTAATTTGCTCCACAATATCACTATAAAATAATATTCTATATTGACTATAGTTTTACATTGGCACTTCATTCCAGAAATGTCAATAGACAGAATTTTACAACTAGAGGGTGCTGAAGGACCATAGTGTGATATGATATGCAAAACTCTCAATGATCTTCAGAGGAAAGAAGAAAAATAAATCAATTACTACTGCTCAATACAACAAGTTAATGTATTCTGAGATAATACAAATATTGCAATACTTTCTTGTCTAAGTGTAAAAAAAAATACTTTATAACTGATATTATCTTTTATTTTAAATTTTGTTTCAAGTTTGCTGCTAAACTTTGCTTCTGTCCTTATTTTTCTACTGTTATGAAGGAAAGCATTTATCTTAATAGTACACATTCCTTTTGCTTCCTTTTGTGTGAGTTGGAAAGCAATTATGATGTATTATTGATTAAATGTTTTATGATAAATACAAAGCCATCAAGTATGCCCAAGAAAGCAAGAAGGAACAGACATTAATTTAACAATAAAATCTATAATTGCAATTATACAGATAAAATGTGGACATTAATTACAGATAAATCATCTTATAAGTTTCAACAAGCAAATCATATTCCAAAAGTCATATAATTTCCAACACAAGATAATTACTTTTTGTCCTCTAATACCATAAGAAAAAATACAAGTATGAGAATAAATAATGTCTATAAATATAGCACTCTGATTGTATGTAAAAAGTTATGCCTCCTTTACTTCCTCTCTTTGAATTATCCTTATTGCTTCTTAGAATCTCTTAACAATTACCCCAATACCTTCAATAAAAAAAATACCTAAACTCTGAACTAGACCTTAATGGTACTAGCTTTTGCCCCCAGCAAGCTTTGCAGTTCAGCACAGTTCAGTAACAAGTGGGATTTCCTTTAATCGGAAAGAAACCCAAAGGCTAAACCATAACTGCCTAGTAAAGCAGTATCCTGAAATGTCCATGAGTAAATGACACTGAAGAGGGCTGAAAATGAGTTAAGCATATTCTAGACAATAATTCTTTTCAATCCAGATATGATTTGCTGCTTCTATAATCAGGAATGAGAGGCATGTGTAGGAATTTGTATCATAAGAGGTATCAAAAATATTAGGTCAATAACTACGGAGAACCTCAAAAAATGGCAAGCCAGATATGTTTTAAGTGGTAGAAGACCTGAAATGCAGTCTTTGCACAGATTCATTCTAAAACCAGCATTCATCGGTTGATCACAAAATGGCAATGGTTAATAAAAACTGTCTGCATGCAGATGTGTCAAACGCCCAGTGAATCCAGTGGGATTTGTTTCATTCTCTTTATTCAGTCTTTTGAGCTTCTCTCTGTGCACGCTTACCACATACAGCCAGTATTTGCATGGCAGATGGCAATACAGGAGTGATATGGCAGTCTACCCGTGGTGGCACTTGTTCAGCACATCCTGTGCAAGCTAGAAAGGCAGTACAACAGAAGTTGAGAGACACCTTAGAGAAAGTTCCAGTTACTCAGTTCAGTTCCTTCCTTCTTAAGAGAAGACAACAGTTCCTATTTTCCTCTGTGAGTTGCCAAGTTAGCGAAAACTGTCTTACTTTAATATTTCAACAAAATGTTATGTCCCAACTCTACAAGTTCAAAAAGGTTTCTCTGCAGTACGTTCACAAGGGCTGAGGCATAGACCCTGTGCGTTCCTGGAGAACATCATCCACAACTTGGACACCATCCATATAATGAGCTCTCATTTTACTGCTTCACCTCATAACTTGGCATTTCAAAGGGGTGAATCTTAGAATCTACCAGAGACCACAGGTACTGATTCCTGTCCTATACACAGTAGGGAATTTCCATGGTCCTAATGTTATGTGATTTCTTTTTGAGAACAGAGAGCAGTCTCTCAGAACAGTTTAATACTTAGGACCTTATTTTCCTACTAGTTGCAATGAAATAAATTCTGGGATATGGACAAGGATTCTTTACATATTTAAGAGCCTCGGCCCCTCATTCTTCAAAAATTCTTCCCTTCTACTAGTGGTGTGATCATCTGTGCAATGATGGGCAAACCAAAGAGTATAACTGGAAATAAAATGTGCCATGGGACCAACCAGTTTCTTTGAACTGAGGGATTTCAAACTTCAAGGGGATAAATAAGAAAGACACACCAAATCCAACAGTAAAGAAATTGTGACTTATATACAGCAAGCTTGCAAGACACTAAAGAAGATAAGCCAGAGGACAGTCATATAAATATATGTAATATATCCTAATCCTTAACTGTTTCTCGTGATGTTTCTCCAAAACATTTTCTTTAGTCTAGGAAGTGGCCCATTTGCTTTTGGCATATTATGTCTAACTTGAGCCTAAAGAAACAGCAAATAAAAATTTGGCTCAATATTTTATTATCAACATATTCTCACACACTTCTGAAGTGTGCTGGGTGGATGCAACTGAATATTTCTAAATAAGCTGATTTTACACAATTAGTAATTCTCTGATCTTTTTTTTTTCCTCAAAGAGATCAGCTTATTCAATACTGTCCTCACAAAGACTAAATCATAGGAAACACAGCTTAGCTTTTTCTTCAACAGTGTCATCTAAAATTACATAGGAACAGTATGTTCTTTTCTCTGAAAGTTCTCAGAAAAGCTGTTAAATACTACATACACTAGAATACTGATTTTAATAATACTCAACGTGCACATCAGTTTCATTGTCAGAAACACTTTAAGTCTCTGTAGGTTATTAATAACTGAAGAGAGTTATTCAGCTTCATAATGTAGTATGTGTTATCCTTCATATATTCCTAAAGCAGGATGTATGCTGTACATTTATATACAACATTGGTTGGAGCACAGACATTGCGTTGTCATGCTTTCATTCAAATTTCAGATGCCATATTTTCAGTACAATCACATGGCATCAAAATGCAACATATTGCTTTGCAAATGCAAATAATTTCACACAGTGACCTTCATGACTGGAAGAGAGTAATGAGATGGGGTATATTTTACACATATGAAAAAGCAAGATTCATCATAAATATATGGACCAGTATATGACATTGAAGAACAAGAAGCAAAAAGGAAACAGTGCTCTTGCATAAAGATCAATTCGCTTTGCTGCTGATGGAATGACAGGCTTGGGAGGAGGAGGCTTCTTGTTGTTCTTGGCTTGAGATTTCCCAAGCCCATTGTTGACTTCAATGGGCTTCCCATAACAGTCATAATTTGATAATTCAAAATCTCTTGGCAAGCTTCCAACAATGCTGAAATCATTGGATCTCAGATCAGATTTCGAAGTGCAAACTTTTTTGCATCTGGTCTCACCAACCTATGAAATAAAGAGTGAGGGGTATCATGATCTGCTTATCATATTCCATTCACAAACAGTGCAGCTGCTAGAGAACACCATAAGCAAACATACTTGCTCATAGGGATTCACTACTTCAGCTTAATTTGCTGAATGGTTGCATTAAGAAGTACTTGAGGATGATCAGTCAATCATATAAATTAATCTAAACATTCATAATTGTGTAATTTTTCATGCACAAGGTACCTTATGCTGCGCAACCTGCTGTCATTGGACTCCTCCATTTTAAGACAATATGAGGGGAAAAAATATTTTTGCAGAAAACATTTTTGGAATAGATTCTGTGGTGATGATACTTGATACTACTGCAAGACAGATGCAATTCAATACTAGGATTTTTCTGAGGCCTCAAAGCTCCAACCAGAATTAAACCCCCAATTAACAAAACCCACCATTTGGTCCAACAAATGAAGTTGGAACTACAAATCAGTTCTATGCTCTAGACAGTTCAAGATAACAAATCTCATCTTAAATGACCATCTTACGCCTTCTTTCTATCTGCAGTCCTTGATGCCTCTAGAAAGACAGCTAACAAAGATACCACACCATTCTCAGAGCCTCCCACTGGTATGCTGGAGGGTTATATAACTGGGAAATATAAACTGAGCCAGTGAACACCTCTCTTTCTTACAACTTGGTCAAGCTTTCCCTGTGCTCTTGAAATTAAGGAATAACCCCAAGTGAATAACTCTCTTTTACAGACAAAACAATCTTGCTGGCACACACAGTGAATATTTAAAAAAGATATTTGGTGTCCTTCAGACTGGAGTGTTTAGAAGTAAAAACAAATGTTCCTATATTCTCCTCCTTGGGTTTTAGAAAGCTTTTATTTCAGGTGCAACAAATCTCCAAGAGGACAACTCCACACTTCTTAGGGAGCCTGACAGGATTTGGAGACTACTTATAAGGCACCAGCAACAGTAACTCTGCTTTGTGATTTTTGCTAAAACTCTCTCTATGCTTCATGTAATTTGGACTATACAAAGAAGACGGAAAAAAAAGAGAAAAGGAAAAGAGAAAAAGAAAAGAAAAAAAAAAGAGAGAGAAAAAAAAGAAAGAGAATGCAGGTCATGAAACATAATTGCATTTTTAACAATGCTGCTTGTCCACAAATATAACCTGAAAGTTAATTGGAAAAATGCTGGTTAACAAATATGCTTATACATAATGACAAATATCATTAAAAGAAGTCTATCCTAGGGCTTCCTGGAGTCACTGATCCACCAAAACTTGTTTCTTCCAAAAGCTCCCACACTCCTTCCCAATAGCCTGTCTCTCAACCACAGTGCCTTCAGGCATTTTACTTTCACATCTTTCCTGAATTTTATTTTCTGCAGTTCTAGGTCGATGGTTCAGGATATTTGCTTTATCACATATTGTAACTAATTAAAATAATTATGCTGAAATATAGTAGCAGACTCATGGATTATTATTTAAAATGATTACTAAATGACTAAATAAATATTAAAAATATTCTGGAGCATATTTTTAACACGACCACGTGATACTATATGACATGGTTGCTAGGGATTAGAATTAATGATCTGAGAGGTTCCTTCCAACTCTGTGCAACTAAGATGTGAACAATACCCTTCTGTAACAGAAGGGTAACATGCAGGACTATGGGGCAAGTTAAATAGAGAGTCATAAGAATATTACTCTTCATTAGTTATTTATCAAATTCCTATTTTTTCCATGCTCAAAACTAGTACAATTTAATAAGCCTCTTAAAAGAAATAGCAATATTTATGAAACTATAGGGCCTTTTGTGTTTGCACACTTTAATACATTCCTTATACTATCAAAGGTGTATTGTTAAACCTAGCGATGCTAATTCAAGTACAAGTGCTGTCTTTACACAATACAGTATATTCCAGTTCCAGTATTTAGAGACCATTCTTGTAACGGCTTTTACAGATTTGTTCTCATTCACTTGCAGGAAGTAGAATTGCGGGATGAACTTCTAGGTCACCTGCTCCTTACAGATATGGGATTGCTCACAGTATGTTCACGCAGAGCTTTACTTAGTTTAGTATCAAATGCAGTACCGATTTCTCAGGGTGACACCATATTCCTTAAAAGAGAAACCTGTCCCAAATTTTTCTTTTTTAACCTGTATGTTACTTAATAATGCTCTTTGAAAAAAATAATTTCTTTAGTTTCCTTGGGTTTAGATATCTAATGTGTTTCTGTTTTCTATATTCAGTTGCTGCCTAGACATTTTTTTAATTTCATCTAATACAATAATCTCTTTAACTCTTAAATATTTATGCTGTTTTTATCTAAACTCTCTTCAGTTTGCCCACAGTTTTCCAGAAACAAAATGAAAAAAAAAAGTAAATGTAATGTATCTTACCTGTTTTTTGTTAATATTGACAAACGTGGTTTGTGTTAGAAACATAACAATATTCCTGACACCTATCAAAGGCTACAAGGACAATTCTGTGGAAAATTAAATGAAATCACAGCTCTTGATTTTAAAGCAGCACACCTGAAGACTTTTAAAGAGTAAAGCATCGTTAAAGGCTTCCACACCTCTCATATGACTTGTGCTTTATCGTGACATTACAACTTCGGCATGGAAAATATTTCATAGCATTTGCTTTATCCTGCCTCAGCATTGCCCAGCAGAGACCAGCGGGCCAAACGCTCCCATCAGCTTTTTCCCTGGAGCGGGTGGGGAGCAGTCTGGGACATGAACGTCATTCGAATTGTGAACGGCCTCCCCTTGTCCCAGAAACAACCTGTCACAGGGAGCCAGGCAGCTGCTCCTGTTCCCACCAGTACCGAGGACGGGGATGGGGGAGGCTGCGAAGAGGCAACGTGGCTCTCGGGGCCTGTCCCAAAACTCTGATCTAGTTCCAGTTTCTTCCAGGACTGGGCCACCTTGCCTTACATGTCACACAGGACATCTGCTTTTTGATTAACACTTCAAAAATACCCAAAAATGACTCCAAGAAGCCAGAGGGTCCATTGTGATCATCCATTCTCACCTTTTACATAACTGAGACTCTCAGATTTTCAGAGCCGACCCAAACTCAGCCCCTGCCCGTGCTGTGGGGCTCGTGCACGCTGTGCACCACGCCAAGGCCATGCCTGCCTCTGGAACTGCCTTCCCAGCCCTCGGGCACGGCCTGCGTGCGCACAGGCGCTCAGGGCAGCGCTCCGCAGAAGGAGCACGGGCCCTTCATACAATCACAGAATGCTTAAGGTTGGGAGGGACCTCCAGAGACCATCTAGTCCAGCCCCCCTGCACACGCAGGGTCACCTACAGCAGGTGGCTCAGGACTGCGTTCAGGCGGGTTGGGAAGATCTCCAGAGAAGGAGACTCCACAGCCTCTCTGGGCAGCCTGTGCCAGGGCTCTGTCACCCTCACTGGCAACAAATTTTTCCTTAAATTCCTGTGGAAAGTTCCTCCCGCATGATCTAAGCACTCCAAACACCCAGGCAAAGCAGGCACAGAAACACTGGCAGGTGCTCCCGGCTTTCGTTTTGCGCTGAAATACGGAGAAAATCTGACCGGCTTAGGTTCTGAATTGGAATCCAGACGCAGGGAGCAAGCACACGGCAAGGGAGAAAGGATCCCAGGCGTGCGAGGAAGGGCATGAGAGCCTTCGTCTGCAGAGCCAGCGAACGTGTGAGGAGAGTGGGGAGAGAGAAGAAGGAAGAACCTTAAGTGCACCAAACTGGCACCGTACTGGAACTTACTGCTGTTTCTGGTGCTCCTCCTGACGGCCACCATTGCTGTCCACATTACTTATGTCAGATTTTCCTTTAAAAATATTCAGACGGAAATTTTTCTCCATTATCTTCTTCCCCACAAACATGCGTGCCTTATTTCTAACCTGAATTTATCTGACTATATTTAGCTTGATTAACTGCTGATACTCGCAGACTATAACAAACCCAACCTTGATTTTGCATAATTCTGATGATCTAATCAGTCTGGTATACGAAGCCAAGTCAAATGTTCTTCAGAATGTCTTACCTCAACACCATTGCTGTTCTTAACCTGACTGATAATTTTACAAAAATTATCTTCAGTTTGGTTAAGTAAATAAACATGGAGATCAGATTGAATTTCACTGACCTATTTAAATTTATTTGTGAACATAGGCTGACATATGACTAATATTAATACAAATTAATAATTATAAATAATATCTATTTATAGGCTCATGTTAACTATTCAATATTTCCCCCAGATCAATGTCAGGCTTACAATTTTTTATGTTATCCCATTTAGCCTTTAAAGGTACTGGCACAAAGTTAGCTCCTTGCAGTCTTTTGGAATTCTCCCAGTTTCAAAACATTTGTTAAAAATAATCAACATTAACATTTCACAGCATTCATGGACCAGCTCTTAAAAAATCCTAGAGGCAAGCTAAATTGATATCCTGATTTTAAAGCATATAACTTTAATAGCTACTGTTTAACATCCTCATTAGCAACTGTCAAGGGAAGCTATTTCATCATTATCTGATCTGAATATATCTGCGTTTTTGCCACAGACCAGGATATCTGTCCAACTTTTTTGCTTTTACTGTTAATGCCTGACACAATATCTCTATCTAGAATTGGAGATCATTATTCTTGTTACTGGTTATGTATTCTTGCTATAGTAAAATAACTTCCTAATGCCCACCCATACGTTAACCATAGTTTCCCACATGTCTTAGTTGGCTTCTTTTCTTTTCTTTTCTTTTCTTTTCTTTTCTTTTCTTTTCTTTTCTTTTCTTTTCTTTTCTTTTCTTTTCTTTTCTTTTCTTTTCTTTTCTT
>VZSV01000028.1:1304342-1341798 GCA_013398735.1 Nothocercus julius | reverse complement strand
CTCCTCTCCTCTCCTCTCCTCTCCCTTCTTTTGTAGTACAGCTTCTCTTCCAGCCTGAAGCTTTTTTTGAACATTCTTAAACAGCTTGTCAGAATCATTTCTAATATTTTATTTAAATTATTCCTTCCAGAGGAGTCAAAATAATTTTCAGATCTGTAAAACGTTCCATCCTTGTGGATGTAGGAATTTCAAGATCAGAAATATATTGTCTATAATTTCTGGAAAAGTTTCAAACGTTATAGCAGTGGTAGCCTCTCAGCCTCAGCATGAGCTCTCCTTACTGTGATGCAGCAATCTCTGCCTCACATAGCAAATTTTCTTGGCCATGAAACTCTCTCTTCTGTAGCACCCAACCTGTTTTGCAGCACAAATTTACCACCAGTTCTCCCAGTTCTGGAAGAATCTTCTATACAAAATGAACTAGTAGTTCTAACAGAATCTGTTTGTTAATCTCTTGCATTTTTCTTGCAGAAATACAGATTTACTGAACTTTGCTCTTACCATAATGATAGATGCAAGGCTAGTCAACAAAGTGGTGATTGTATAGCATTTGTAACTACTCAGACTGATGAGTCTGCTGCGGTTCAGCAGAAATTTGGTATCACATCCCAAATATTATATCGCTTGAAAATTCTCAACTACAAAGCACACCACAAATAATATCTAGAAACAAAATATCACAGAATTATAGAATAGTTGAGTTTGGAAGGGACCTCTGGAGATCATCTAGTCCAAGCCCCCTGCTTGGACTCTGCAGGGTCAACAAGAGCAGGTTGCTCAGGGCATTTTTACAGTCATGTTCTGAAGGTATCCAAGGATGGACACATGAGTTACTAGAACAGAAAGTACATTTTGTCTACCTGAACTTCTGTCAGCAACTATTAAAATACACTTTAGTTGGTGTTTTTGTGTACAAGACAAAATGCAAACTCGAATTCTGATGGTTCTACATGAAAGTCTGGAGTATCACATGAGTACACAAGAATATCAAATCACCACAGTTCAGCATGAGTGGTCAGATATATTATAAATCAATAGCAGATATATTGTAAATCAACAGAGATGAAAAATCACACATATTTTTCAGAGCTTAGGTGCAGCTCTGACAAGATGAGGCAAGTTTCTCGCAGTTTCTCTTTAAGAATAACCAGGTTTAGGGTTATTATCATTACTTGTATAGAACTATTCATTATACTCCAGAGTCATTCTTTTAGCAAATGTTCACTTCAGTCATCAGCAGAGTATCTGTGTGGGACAGTTCCTATAAATGGGCTTGATGAAAATGTGACTTTTCAAATTGAGGGGTGTTGTTACAGTTAAGAGTGCAATCTCTCCTTGTAAACCCGCTACCAGTGACAGCAAAGAGAAACTGATTCATCTCCAAAACATTTCCCTTTTTGCTTGTTTTTCTCACTGCATGATGTTAGGATTGCTAGGAGACACGCTCAAACTCCTACTGAGGTTTCCCAATAAAAAACAGTGTCAATGGTTACCACCAGGTTGCATAATTTTCTTCTGTGCTTAGAGCAGCAGCTACTTGCAGGCACAATGAGCTAAAGGAGCCAAAACATTCTTTTTAATGGCTTCTTGTCTGTAAATGCATAGTCATTACAGCTTCTAGCAAAACCAATAAAGTGCTTATTCTGAATTTTCTCTTCTTTCTATAGAGTCAGGGTGGTTTTCTTTCAACAGACTCCTGGTGATTTTGGCAGATGTATCATTTGACTTTAATGAGACTGACATATTGATGAACCCATGGTCTTAAAATGGTATTCATCTTCCAAGTTGGAGCGAAGAAGGACATCATAAAGCATAGGGTCTTGGGTTTGGTACATGTTGACAACACACAGCTTTGACCTCAGTGAGAACCCAGGATTTACATCCATGCATCTATGCCAATTCTATGCATTTATGGAAGGTTTTCTCCACCTTTGACTGATTCTCAAATTGTAAGCATGACAATACATACATACAAACACATACATATCTTGCCATCTTTACTATCACTATTGGTGATTATCAGTCATGATCATTGCGCCAAAAGTGCTTTCATTTGAGAATTCTCAGTTGGACACATGCAGGATCTGTTACAAGGAAGCTCTTTTCATTCCCCTGAATTACAAAAGGCATCAAGCTTTTAGTTTTGAGGACTTACTGAAAAGTTTATCCTTTCATCCAATTTCTTGTGATAAAAAGGGACGATAGCTGATTGTATTTTTAAGTGTGGTTTTATTAGGAATATGTTTTTTAATATTAAAGATGCCAAGCCTCCATAGCAGATCCCATTTTTCTCTTTCATAAACAGTCCAAGCAAATGAAAACAAGTTGTTCCACGAGGACTGGAAACAATGAAATCTGAATTCCTACGTGATTGTGTGCCTCACAAAAAAACACTTAATTAGCTGTAGGAAGTTGTTAGTAATCCTTGTTGACTCTAACCTTCCCCATGGTTGTCACCCTCCCACCCCAACATCCAGCTATTCCCTCCATCCTCTTTGCCTTATTATTAACTTCCATGTTTCAGGATTTTGTGTATTCAAATTTTTGTATTCCTCTTATGAGCAAAGAATTAGGATCATATCCTAACAGTCCTCAAACATTTCTAGAGGATGCACATTCACTTCAGGGATGGAGTTCCAAATTGTCCTCCTTTTCTCCTAAAGTCATACATAGGCTCACCTCAGTCCATCATCTTTCCTAATACACAATCTTCCCTGTTAATCTGGGCTGATTCATCTCCTTCAGCTAAATTTCGCTCTTCTAATCGACAGGGGGCACTTCAGGAACATTAAACTAGCAGCCACTCTGCCTGTCAATCACTCTGCTCCACTAGTCCTCTGACTGTCAACTATTTCTTATGTTTCTCAAACTTTTAAAACCATCACTTTTGGAAATGAACTCTGATTTATTAAGCTATCACAAAATGAATTGAGGGTTGCTCAGAGTTTTTCTTTAATTCAAAGCAATCCTTCTTCTCTTAATTTTGGAAATTGACCACCCTTTTTTAAGCTTCTACTTGACTCCTAAGTGACTCCAACTACTGCCCTGCTGTTTCTTTCAAGTTTGTATAAACTTTCAGCTCCGCTAAATTATCACTAGTGTTATCCTTGACCTCAGTGCACTACCTCCCCAAAGCATGCTAATAACACTGTCACTTTGCACCCTGATTGCCATATGATTCAGCAGTCTGGGCTCTTTCCACCTCAGCCTGGTGATCTTCCCTGGAATTTTAAGGCCAGAATACCTTAAGTTCTCAAGTAGTCTGTATTTCAGAAGAGGTGACTGGACAGAAGCAATAAGGTGAGGGGGGACATGACTCAACCATAGGGATGGCTTTTAGTGCAATGAAGGCATCTTTTCAGCAGGCCTCAGCAAGTAAATGTTTTATAATCACCTGCATAATCATCATCACCTTGGCACAAATGCCCAAGATTCTATATACATGTCCAGCACATATTAGTGCTGCAGAGTTTACACAGAGTTTATATAAATATAGTTTATATATAGTTGAATGTTAAATATCTCTGACAGGGAGCACACTGAAATAGGCAGGTCAGACATGAGACATGCTGACACCACCAATCTTGGAGAAGAGAGACTAAGAGACTAAGGACTGAATCCCCAGAATCTTCAGCTGAAGACCTGGGAAATGTTGCATAGTTTCTGCAGACAGCAACTCCTCTTCCTCTAAGCCTTCAAAAGCATTGTATATCAACTTTATCTTTTAGGAAATATTTATTTAAAAAATGACAGAATAGCATCAGATAAGTGTTTTTGTTTGTTGGCTTGCTTCTTTGATTTTTTCTTTATGGCTATGACTCTGGCAAGCACCTTGCACACCTTTTAAGGCTTACACACTCAGGACAGTCAATAATTTACCAACATGCTTTTGTTCAAAGTATAGAACAGCTGCAGTTCTTTATCAATATTTTCACTGATCAAGCCGTATCTTTAAACTTTTTAAGTACTTCAGAAAAGGAATAAAGATTTTACGCTGCTCTGTTGTATTGCTGCAACTAAACAATTTTGTCACAAGAAAGTGACAGAAGTTCGGATCCCTCACATTGTTAAATAAAATTATCACACTCTGTTCAGTGCAAGTCAAACTGTAGCTGCGCCATCTTTCTTTCTGCTTACAATTCCCATGTTGCCTGGGGTTAAGGAATTGGTTGTGACACAAGTCAAAGCAGGCATGGGGTTATTCCACACTGAGTCTGGTTGTCTGCCAGAACAATTTCAGAAGACTTTCCTATAATCTGAGAATTATGGTAGTGAAGTGCACTGTTTTGTGATAATGTCTTCTGGATAATGCCAACTTTATTCTAGGGCAGGGTTTCCACCATTCTGCAATAAACTTCTATTTCCTCCCTAAAGAGGCTTTGAAGTCATATTGCACTCCACAGACGTTATCATTTGGATCTGGCCTAATAACTTCACATGTTTAATTAATTGAAAAATGCATGCCAAATTCATATTCCACATACTGTAGCATGATGTATTTTCTGCTGCAGAATAAACATTAACTAATTATCACTCAGGGCTGGTGGTGCTTGGCTGAGAGTGTTTGATACTTCTTGGAACACAAATGTTCTAGAAAAGCTAGCATCTTTATGAAAAACCTTGGCTTGATCGCTCGCCATGAGAACTGACTGATTTACCCATACACTCTACCTGGCAAAACAACAAATATAGGAACTATTTGACAAGCAAACAGATCCATCTTATATTTGCAAATATTATGATTTCTGGATGCCTGGGTTTACAAATTCTTCATATATAATGAAGTGCAGTTGTGGCCAATCCAAGGCAAGCAGGGAGATGACAGTTATTTGAGTATGATCTCAACAACTAGTGACTGGAAATCCTTTTCTCTGAATACTTACATTTCAACAGCTGTTATTTAATAGATGTAAAAAATGCTAATTTTTTTTTAAGTGTAAAGCCACTTGCTGCTTAACTTACCTGAAGCTCAGTAACAAGCATTATACTAGGATACTAAAAGACAATTTTTTTCATTTAGCAGCATCTGACCCCAAATCACTAGGGAGCAATTGCTCAGATGCTGGCCATTAATTACCAGCATGTTCTTAGAGTCTTGGCCGCTTCTAAGATTAAACACTATCCAAACAACAGTATATTTCTGGAATTATGTTAACAGAGGATAATGCTGATTTTGCTAGTATAACTCTACAACTCTTACCTGTAAAGTGCTGATGTGGACAGGAGTCCCTGTACCATTCACAGTGTTCTTTTTGGCTGCATTTCCACCTTTTCCTTCTGCTTGTTCTGCCTTGGCAATCTTTGCTTTTTCAGCTTCAATTCTCTTTGGATTGTTTAGCATTACCTGAACCACTGCATATTCAACCAGCGATGCAAACCCAAAGAGAAGGCAAACAATCAGCCACACATCTAAAGCCTTCACATAAGACACTTTGGGAAGTTCGGCAGCAAGAGTAGTACATTCAGATGCCAAGCTCAGCACTGAGAAAATACCTACAAACAGAAAGACAATATTTAGTTAAATAAATCCTACCCTCCTTGACACTTTCTGTGCTCTTCCCCTGGAACAGACAGTACTGAATGATGATATTTTGTAACAGAGAATGGGACTTCACAATGTGCAGGTATATTTTGCAACAGGTGTATGAAGTGCTCATGCCATCCATTAATGAACCAGTTAAACAGAACACTTATGAAGCATATTACAGTTAATGATGAATTATTAATAATGAGTATCTTTATATTATAAATGGAGAGACAAGTAAGAGAAGCCAAACTGGTTGCTGTTGTTTTCCTGCCCCATCGCACATTATACAATTGCACCTAATTCTGGAGAAGTGGAAGAGAAATGCTACTTAAACCAAAGATTCCTAAGTCCCTTAAACTAGGTCCGAGTAAAATGTAAGGGCTGCTGAAAGGTCACACTCATCATCACACTCGTTTCAACAAGCACTGCTCATTATAAGGCTCCCAAACATCACACGGGATTTATATCACAAGAGACAAAATACAAGTATGATTTCAAAGAAATATTTTTCTCAGATACATATGAAAAGGGAATCGCATACTTAGAAAAAGATGACTTTAGAAACAATTGTCACATGGGGGAAATTTATTTCAACCTCCTAGTTAAGAACCACCAATTTTGGTTTTGTGAATAATGATGATAAAAATGCCCATTATTGATATCTGGGCAGTCTGATGTGATATAATTGAGCTGTATAGAAAATTTTGGTCAAAAGTAGATAGTTAGCCTTAACTATGCTTCTTATACTGGTCACATTCATTGTCCAAAGAATGAAAAAAAACTTGTCATTCTATGGAAATGTTAATAAAGGTATCTGTTTTGGCCCATAAAAATATTAAATTCTAGATGATTACAAATATCACAGCATTCTTTTGCTGTTCTTCCTGTTTGGATTTTAATAGGATTGATACGATCCTTTCTATGATATCAGTCTAAAATGGGCCACTTACTAGCTGCTAAAACGCTAAAGAGAAGGTATAATAAAACGTTTTTGCATTATACAAATAACATTCATATAGTTTTAAAATAAAAAATCTTATAGTGCTTTATATAGAAATACGGAATACCAACATACCATTGCAAAGCTAGATTTTGTTTTCCACTGGGATAGTAAATGGTATGGCTGGTTGCACTGCATCAGACTAGAATCACCTGGCAAACACTGAACAAACAAACTTCAGTGTCTGCTCTGGCTTATTTTATATTGTTATAACTGAAGCATTCAAGCATAAACATCTACATGAGGATAGAAAGTGCACACAGAAGAGTCACTTTTTTTCTTTATTTTCATTGACCAAGACCAGCTTCCTTGGGCTGAACCCTGACTATAGATCACTATGAAATGAAATAATAAGTACAAATAAGTCTGTACTACTTTAAAGCATCTTATTTTAAAGAACATCTCTATACCCAGCTTTCTGTTCAACCTATAAGAATGTACTGTAGCACGTACCATGCAATTCTATTGTAGACTTTTGAAATAACTACATTAGTTAATAATATGGGCAGGGCAGGCTGAAGATCTTTGTTATTGTAACAGTTTTGCTAATTTTAGAGGTGTCTATTGTCTTAACATTTGTATT
This sequence comes from Nothocercus julius, assembly GCA_013398735.1. NCBI lineage: Eukaryota > Metazoa > Chordata > Aves > Tinamiformes > Tinamidae > Nothocercus > Nothocercus julius. The sequence goes on along the minus strand of VZSV01000028.1, from coordinate 1,334,688 downwards.
ACTACTTTGCCTGGTGTTGAAAACATTTGTATAACTACTACGCAAACTAGAGCTTACAATCTTGGATTTAATTCTAGAAAACTACTTATAAATTCTACTGGCTGAAAGGATTACAGTGGAGCTTTCATCAGTTTGTTCAGTGTGGCAGCAGAGGTCACAGTGACCTCCTGCTGGTTTCCATTTTTCTGTATTTCTTGGGTGAAAAGTTCAGTCTTGGAGTCAGAGAAACTAAAGAAAATCTTCTAGGTTTTCAAGGAAACAATAAAGTGTGGCAGAAATATTCCATTAGGCAACCATTTGCTGCCAAATCAGAACTGGCACAGTCTCAGAGACCCTAGCACCAGAGCTGTAAGTTGCTGTTGTTTTAGGTACCTATCTAACCCAGGTCAAAGCAGAGGGCCCCGAATGAGTGATTAGAAGGAATAAATTAGAAGATAGCTTATTAACAAATATATTTCTAAAATCTATCTCTTTTCAGGGAATTCTGAAGGATAGGGGCACGAGCTCTTTCCTCCAGATTTGCTAAGCGAAGGAAATCTTGGCCTTGCCAGGAAATGTCTACTATTTTTGACATTTTTTTTTCTTTTTCTACCTGAAACATTTAGAAATACCTTTCAATACTTCTCTTGAAGATGATACTCCCTTTCTAAATTCTCTTGCTCACAGCCTTTCCTTATTCCAGCTTTGCCCTCTACATGCCGAAGAGTCTTTTGACGAATCTGGCTGAGGAAAAGTTTCTTAAACATGAACACGGAGCATTGTCCAGATAAACAACTTAAGTTCACAGGGTCTGCAGTACTGAAGGAGACCTACTACCAACATCCGGTTCCTGTTTCAGTGACATGTGGAAGACTCCTTAATACCCTAATATGGAAATTACCAGCTCACAGAATTTTCTTCGCAATCCCCATCAGTGAGTTCAGTTCATAGCTGAAAAATGAAGTTGCAGAGCTATTATTTTTAAAATATTATCTAACATTACGTGTGGATAAATCATAAAGAGCTCATCAAGCAGAGCACTTCAGTACATGCAGCCGAATAAATATATCCCCCTTTTTTTAAATTCACCCAAGTTATTGGCTGCAGCACTATCTCCTGGCAATAAATTCTACAGGTTAATCATACGCAATATAAAATAGCATTTCCTGTTTAATATTACTAGCCTAAAAACGTCTGTATTCATCTCACTAATGTTATTCAAAAAGGTAGTGCTCTGTCTTGTCTTCCTTATAAACTGGTCTCTCTAATATATTCTTTTCTCTCATTAAACTTTTAACCTAAAAGACATAATCTTGCCAATCCTTCTTCATACCCCAACTTTTATAACCTTCCTTATGGCTTTCCTTTGAGACCTACTTTTCTTACGATTTTGTAAAATGAAATGACCAGAATTAAGACAGAGTGGTGGGCAGGAGTGACGGAGGGCATATTTGGCTTCAAATTTAGTAGTCCTTTAACATAAGGAATACATAGAAACAACTGCAAGATCGTAAAATAGCAGGGTTCCTATTCCTTCACCCTCTCACTATGCCCATACTTGCATGAAGGATTAGCAAATACAGTGGCATTAAAATAATTTCATCATTAGTTTCTGTCTCCTATCACATATCTTCATTTTGAAAGGCTTCTTTGAAATATCAAAAATATTTCCTCTCTTCCTCTGGGTTGTCAGCGTTCATTCAGAATACAGCATTTTTATTCCAAGGCATACTTTCAAGATTTCTCACATTAAAAAAAAAAAAAAATCTTTCATCACTTTTCTATTTTATGTGCATCTGCCATTTCTCACCCTTATCTTCTTTAAATTATCTTAAATAAACGTGGGCAATCTGCAACACAGAACCTGGCAGGCTTCTGAAGACTTGGATGTGGTTAGACCACTCCAAGCTTTCAGTTACTCAGCTGCATCCCAAGCTTGCTTTCCTGGGAGGTAGCGCCTGGTGTGTGGCTGCGTACGCTCCGCAATAATGCTCCATTCTTGTAGGCAGCTGTGGGTGGCTGGGAGTCAGAAGTCCCTTGGATTCCTCCAGGATGAGGGAAGATCTTATTCCCCTTGGGGATCATAAGACAGTGAAGAAAAGAAAGGAAAAGTCCTAATGGACATGCTTTCCACCTGCAAAGAACTGGAGAGTCCTCTGTAGCACTCACGAATCAATACACAAAAATATATTCTGCCTACTGTTTTGCAAAGTATCTTGTATTCCTAAATCATATGGCCTAAATCCAAACTTCTGTGACTCTGTGGGGATCACTAGTCCACTATACTTAATTCCAAGGACAACTGTATTAAGATACTCAAAGTAAATGAGAAGTACTTTCTCCTCTGATGAGATCTGTATCTAGCTGTTAAAACTGTAATGGTCGTTAATATCACTTTCTTTCATTCACTTGACACAAAAACGTTAATGGTGTTAGATTTGAGGTTAACCTTCTTTGAGGTGATACCTATAAGAGATAGTTTGCAGCTATCTTACAAATTGGAGAAAGGGAAAGTCTTATCCCACACCACAGTTATGACCAACTCCCATCACTGAATGCAGGCTCGTGTCTGAAGAGAGGTCAGATTTAATGTTTCCTACTTCTCTGGGGATTCAGGAAAAGTCACATAACCAGCAATGGTTAGTCTATTTGAAAATGCATTAGTTCAGAAATGCTAATATATAAGAGAAAACAATAAACATACATCAAAACTAATAAAAACATAAATAAGCATGTAGGTATAGACACAGACAGAACAATGATACATAAATCAGGACTTTGCCACTTACAACCATTATATATAATTAATTAAACCTTCCTGGTCACCTTTTTGATGTGTGGGATTATAGAACTATAAAAGTAGAAAGACGGCTCAGAATTGGTTCATAATGGAGCTCACTAAATGAAAAATATATCTGTATTTTTTTCTTTTTAATTTCAGACATGCTGTATTTTCCTCACACTATTTCCCTCTTGAAATGTCTCTGCTTCACGTTATGGAGTGCATCCTTACTTCTTTCCAAGGTAAGAAAATATATTTGTTATGTGCTGTCTAACTTTATTAGTTAGAATGTTACTCCTCCCTAAATAACTTTTAGTATTTTTAAAGGGCCAAAAAAAAAAAAAAACAAGTGATTTGTATTCTAAAATGCAATTGCTGCAGTGTCTACAGCATCAATTGTACATGGATAAGATCAGATTTGATTTGTCCCAACAGAGGAGCAGAGACAGTGTGCCCATCACATAAGCACTGGAACCACCATCAAGCAAAGTCTCAATGTGGAGGTGGATTTTACAGGACTAGAAATGAGGAGGTTTCAGTGAAAATGAGAAGTGGGTAATGGAAGTGAAGTTGCTTTCAGTGCTCAGGGTCATGTTGTCAAAGCAACTGCGAATGGCTGGGTGGCATTGAGTGGATCGTGACAGTATGTGTAAACGCAGGTTACCCAATGGGACTCTTGCAGCACTTGCATCAGGATTGATCCAAAAAGACAGCCAGGATAGAACAACAATTAGCAGTGTAGGAGCATAAACACCCATCATGTAAAATCCAACTTGTCTTCTTAAAGTGAAGATTACTTCTACACAAGTATAATAACCTTTAAAGAAATAAATGTGTTAATGTTTAATGCGCTTTATAGGTTAACTTCTTCAGATTAGTATCTTTTAGACTTGTTTCCTCTTAGGTTTAACAGCAAAGGCTCAGTGATTGGATTTTCTTTAAAAAAGCCAAGAGTTCAATTTGAAGAAAGCGTTCAAAACACAGCTCTGTATAACCTCCAAATGTGTTCAGGCACGTGGGACTCTGCTCTGAAAGACATCCTCCATTTTCCACAGAGGGGAAGTAACTGGCAGCTAAACAGAACAAGAGACTGGTCTTGATACTGGCTTCAAGACACAGTGCAGATCCAGCCAATGGGGTCTGGCGGTCGTCCCAGTGTACGCTCATCTGAGAATCCTGTTTAGCATTCATTTGTGGAAAAAAAAGAGTTTTCAGAATAAGGAGCTAGATCTCAGAAACATTTCAGAATCTATCTGTTAGTGGGAGTTCAATAAAACAGAAAACAGCAGGTGCTAGAGGTTTTGCTGGATATATCAAAAGAATTAGGTAACCTCATAACCAGAAAAAAAATTCTGTTCTCATTTTCAATTGTGTGGCAGCACTGGCATTTTTATGCAAATATTATCATAATGGAATTGTAAAAAAAACAATATCTTTAAACAATTATTTTAAGAAAAAAAGTCATTCCTAAATTATATTACAAAAATATCAAAATTCACTTTTAGTCCATCTCTGCAAATAAACAAAGTTTGCGCAAAATTAATACAGAATATGGCAAAAATAGATATATTTACCTTCTATAATATTTAATTAAATATCCTAGAATGATAAGTCAATTTAAAAGTGATGTTTGAGCATAAATGATCAAAACAGTGAAACATTAAGGAAAAATTTCCTTGCTGTGTGGAAGATACTATATTGTATTTTACAGTTCATTCTACTGTCTCCAATGATCAACTGCCTGAGGAATCCCCCCTGTAACTTGTAAATAATTTTCAGATATTTTCAGGTTTTAATTTCATATGAAGTATAGCATTTCAAATGATAATTGCTTTATGCAAGGAATGATAATTGTTTGTTTTATGCAAGAAGAAATTCTGTATCTCCTTGTACGTGTACATTCTGTATGGCTTTGTATCACCTTTGATCAGGCAGAGAATAACTGTTGCCCCACCATTCAGCTGCTGAGGATCTATTTGGATCTGTCATATATCTTGACAAACAGAGTATGCAAATTGCAAATTTAAACATTCAATTGTTTGCCACAAAAAAGTCACCCAAATTTGCAGACCTCCTTTCAATTTACTTAGGTCCATTTAAACATCAGCTGACATAAATGGATGGAAAAGATCCAGTCCTTTGTAATTGGCAAGAATCTCTTGCATAAGCCATAATTTTGAAAACTTGTGTGTACGTGCAATGCTGACTCTTGATTACCCTACACAACTTAACTGAATTAGTTTTAATTACATGTGCAAAATCTACATCCTGAAACGCCTTCATATAAGAATTTAATGTAAATCAAACAGCTACCGATTCCTGAAGGCAGTCTATAAAAATACTTCAGAGTACTGAAACATTCTGTTCATATTAATTCAAAGTCTTGATGCTAAGATTGAGATGAATGATCATTTTTAAACAAAAATGTTTAGCAAAAAAGGAAATTAAGAAAACTATTAAAAACTCCATGTTGTCATTCCACCCAATATAGAGAACTTTCTCTAAGGTTCTTCCTTTAATTATCAAATCATACAAAAAAAGTGACCATTTTGCTATTTTACTGAGCATTTTTGCACAGTAAATAATTCTGATTTGTGGTCACAAGGTGGTGAAACTTGAAAGAATGCTATTTTTTTCTTTTGAGTTTAATGGTAGAGCGCACAATGTTTAATTTTTAGATTTTTTTTAAGTTCTAAAAATACTTAAAATATCTTTATGATTTTTAATTTTTGTTTTAGGGAGATTGAATTAGCTCCACATTTGCCATTTTGTATGAGCTTTATTTGGGAAGTGTACACTCAATTCATTCACTACTTTTTAACCTCACTGTTATTTTCACTTCAATTTCCATTGCCTTTTCCGAGTTAAGTTCTTAACTCTGAGATCTACTAAGGTTACATAAGATCTCTTAAAAATGCGGATCTAGCTCAAGAACAACTGCAAGTAACAGACCCTAGACTTCAGCAGAATAGCCACCAAGAAACTTGCTCAAGATCCTAAGAAGCTTCAGCTCCTCAGCAACTTCAGCTTCTCAGCTGTCCTCCTTGAGTTTTTAATAGGAGATTTATGCTTATTATGCAAAAGCACTGACTAAAATATACCCTCTTAAGTTCTGTTAAGGAAAAGCTTGTGCTTTCCACAGTTTGTGAGCAGTTAAAATATAATTATAGAGAACAATCAATCAAAAAGACAAACCATTGTTTACACATTGTGTACACCAGCAAGTGTACAGAAACCATTGTATAAATTAGTGCCTATGCTCAGGAAATAATCCTGAGACTGAATAAATACAGAGCCAAGGATTGTAAACATCTTTCTATAATGACATACTTTCAAGAGCACTTAGAGAAAGGAGGAACCTGCAAGAAGAAGCATTTGAAGTTACACTCCAATATTATCCACATCTGGAATTAAAGATGAACAAGAACTCATAAATATCTTACTTTGTTTTAACTGACATAATTCTAGACAAATACTCTATCAGAAAAGTTAGACATTTGAATGCATAAAAATGTATTAGGACAATAAAAAAGAAACAATGAAAGAGGATCAGAAGATAGGTAAGTATGAACGCAGAAAAACATTTATTTTAATCTTTAATCTAGATGCTTCTGTATTTTAGATAGATTGCAGATACTAGATGTGATTGTTACTACATTACTAGTGATATGAACTACGGGTTAGTTAAAAATAATTTATTTCCTCTCTTGAAATACAAGCCATGAACCAGATCATTAATCTTTCAACATAAACAGCAATTGAATAAAGCTAGTTTTTAACAAAGACATTGCTTATATTACCTACCTGTGCCTTTATAATATTTGGTACAGTTACCATATTCAATATCCTCTTTTTTAATGTCAAACTGAGGAAGAGCAATTTTCTCTAACTGCACAGGATCTCCAGATTGCCAGATAAAGCGTAAGTCATCAGTTGTATAACCAACTACGAAAAAAAAAGTAATATTAAATGTTTAAAAAATCTTAATAAGAGTAAAATCAGTAAGAATATCTAGCATGTATATACTGAATTCCTTTCACTTGTTTTCCCTGTTCCCTGTTGAAAGAAATAAACACAAAAATGAAATAATTCACTCTAAAATTAGGACTTAGTGAAGCATAATATTATTAGCAACATTGTACTGTTGAAGAAGCATTTGTTTCAGCGTTCAGTGTTTAAATAAGGAAAGCAAAAGATGGAAAATATACTCAGAAATTTGGACAAAATTTGGAAAATATACTCAGAAACTTCACATCAAAGACATAAGAATGTATGTACTACTTAATTAAACAAAATAAGCACATTAACTTAATCCATTAATACACTTCTTCAGGAACTGTAGTACCGCTGCTGTCCTTTAATGTTCTGGAAATCTAACAACCAGAATAAAAAAAAAAAAAAAAAAAAAAAGATGTTAAAAAGAATCTGTCAATGGTGAGGAAGGAAATTACCCCAAATGCTCAGAATGAAGGGGCAGACTGGAGTCATGGGGGCCATGACTTTTTGTTTTGATAACTGAATAAAAAGGTACAAGGAATTTTAATGCACACTATCATTCCAAATGGGCAGATAATCCATTCCTCCTCCTGAATTTAAATATATCACACTTATGATGGAGAAAGAAAATAAGCTTGTTTAAGTAAAGTACTGAGTACTTTTTTCATGAACAGTTCTTCCTTAAAAGATATACCTCATCATGTTTGTAAAGCAACCCATATGCTATTCATTTGCCATTGTTTTTGAGAGCAAAAGTTAAAAGAAGTGCACAGTTCCGTAACTGTAAAAAAAAATTTTCATAGGTGAAAAATGTTCCCATATTGATGGGAATCGCTGGATGCTAATTTCAAGAATCATTACAAAATGCTGACATAAACAATATAGAATTGATTGTCATGTCATAGGCATGCCTAGGCAACTCTTTATGCACAGATAGATATACATACAGCTTTCCAATTGCATCTTGCAGCGCTGTGTATCCATAGGAAATAAGGTCAAGTCCAAAGGGCATGACAGAGTAATAGATAATCTGAAAATACAAAAAATTGCATTTAGAAACTGCCTTGTAAGTAACAGAGTGCAATAGGAGAAAAATCAGAGGTATTTGATTTTCAGCTTCTCACATAGAAAAATATAACAAAAATACAGTAAGTATGAAATTTAGGCTTTTCTAATCATCTCTAATAAAATTTTATGTGTAGTTGTAAACACAGAGTATTTCATAAACTAGAGAACTACTAATGGATGACAATGTACATAAGTCATAAGAATAACCAAACTAAAGCCCTGTAGAGAACAGGAATCCTGTCAGCAGCAGAGGCCAAGAAGGATTGAAGATCTCTGAAGAAGAACGTAGGATTAGAACACTCAGGAAATGATATTTCAGCAGATATTCAATAGGCTCCTAGAAGTGGCACCTGAAGGACTTCTTAAGCCAGAACTGATGTTTAGATAAGAGATCTGAAGAGATTTTTTCCACCAAGAATTGTGCAATTGCTTTCTGAAATCCGTATAACCTTTTAGCAAACATAACATCCTGCAGCAAGAAAAGCCATAGCTAAATTACACACATTCTGCATCTAGTGTTCAAGATGTGAGGATACCATGAATTTGTAAGGTGGCTTGATATTCTTTTTATTTCCTAATATTTCCTAACATTCAATGCACTTTCTCAGCTACAACGGAGAAGTTATGTGATATTTTTAGAGAACTAAGCACTATTACCCAAGGGTGATGGCTGGTAATAATTTCCTCAGAACACATCAGTTTACATGCAAAGTTAGAATAATTTTTCCTAGAGGCTTCATCTTACAGTTCTTTACATTGAATTTCATCTGTCACTTTATTGCCTAGTTGCTAACCATTTATCCAGGCAGAGACTCTCTCATATGAGTTTTGCCATTCATATATTTTCATAACTGGAGATTAATTTATTTATATGTGATATTTCACTGTAAATTAAAAATTCAAGGAACAGCATTATATATTTTAAACAACAACATCTCATCAAAGCCCCCAAAGTTCAAAAAATTAATCCCAACTTCATAAATACCATTTAGGAACATACTACATTACTAAAATTGACAGAATTTTTATACAGGAAGACATTAATTTCAGACTATAGTGAGTTTGATATTGTTATATGGCAGTTCTTAGAGAAATATTTTTTCCATCTGAAAAGTTTCTATTAACTGAATAACCACTATTCACTGACCTAAACTATTCACTGAAATAAGATGATTTATAAATAGCTCCGACCTGGAAAAATATCTAAAGAAAAGTTTCAATATTTCCTTTAACATTTGCCATTTTAAAAGAGAAGTTCCTTTTATAGATGAAAGTGGTTTTCCATTTCAAAATATTAATTCCTACAGACTTCAAAAACCTGCCACCAAAACAATTGAAATCAAAAGCGGGACCTTTACAGTGAGCCAAATGAAATGCTTTGATTGCCTGATTTATTTTTCTTGAATTTCTAGTTTGCGAAAGTCTTGAGACTGAGATTTCTCATCCTGATTTGGAATCAGAGAAAAAAAAAATCTTCCATCTTCCTCTTTTCTGGCTAATTCCAATCCAGGAATAGAACTACTAACTACTATAATTTCAGAAGTGATTTACTCCTAAGGGCAAGAAAGTTGCAGTATACTTAGGTAACTATTTTTCCTATATCAGAATATTTTGAACCGAGTTACTCTGTAAAGATAAATAAATGAATAAAATTGCTGCTCACTGTTAGGAAATCAAACCTAATCTCTGCAAATCACTGTATATACATTCTCCAAATGTTTAATTCATTATGATATTCTTTTTCAATTACTGCACTGCTTTTGGTGAACAATTGTTTTCATGGCACACTGTATATATTAGATAAACCAAGCCAAACCGTGAAATAAAATGCATTAAATGTAACAAAAATAAGCAATATTTTAAGGTCCTATGAAAAATCTCTACCCAATAAGGCATGGATCCTAATCAGGATTATGGCCTAATAGTTTTGAAAAACAATTATATTCATCATTTTGTTAATTTCTGTCTTTCTCTATTTCGTATAGTAAGTAATCATCATTTTGTTTAACTTAGAAATTCAAGTATGTGAAAATTACATTGCTTTGCTGAGGGCTTTTACTTCAGATACCTTTTCCATTTTATTAAGCCTCCATGAATCTAGACTATAAGTAAAAGGATTTAAACAGTGTTTCCCATAATACTAGTTTACTTAAAGAGCAATGTATACTTTAACTTCTACTAGTTGCTGAGATATTAACTGATATGCTGAAAAACAGAGGGATCATTTAGTTCATATTTACATGACAATTTATAAACAATATTACACATCAAAAACCCTAACCTACTAAATCTAGCACAGTACATACATTCTATCAATTTATTTACTGACTTTAAAATAAATTAAGGATATATAAACATCAGTAAATACCTCATGCTGACTAGGACATCTCCATCCCGAAATATAAAAAGAAGAATATTTTCTTGAGTGACATCATGGAAGTTAGCATTTTTTTCATTTGCAAAGAACAAGTCTGGTTTCCAAAGACATTTAAACATTGTTGGGTCCACTGTCAGTGTATCTGAACCCCTCCAGTCATTGGGCAATTTGAGCCTGGGGTCATTCCACTTCTGTCTTAGAAAGATGTTCACTCTATAATCCTGATGGAAAGAATATGTAAGTATTAAACTGGCCAAAAGTCTAGCCAAAGCACATAGAGAAAGAGAACAATTCTATGAGAATCTAAAGGAAAAACAAAACAAAACAACACACAATTTATGTTCTGATTTTTCTATCACAGAGACAGTAATCTCTGCTCCAATGACATTAGCAAGTGTTGATTTTAATAGGTTATACTGCATATGAGTAGATTTTGTCATACTTGGGCTTTGAATATGGTCAAATAAAAAAAAAAAAAGGGATAAAATTCTATGCTCAATCTCATCCTTTTCATTCCCTCTGGCAGTAGCCACATTATATAGGTATAAACAAAAGCACACAGCAAGGCAGAGGGAGGCCATAGCTTAAGAGTACTAATAACACTACAGGCAGCAGGCAGGATATCTTGTCTATCAGGACATTCTGCAAGTGTAAATGCCAATTTGCTCCCCAGCTGGATAAGTGGCACACTTGGGGAAAAATGACACACTCTAAAAGCAGAGAACAACCCAGGTGGATAACAGATTTAAAACTATATACCCAGAAAAGGGCTTTGGGACACATAGCAGTGGCTTTGGGGACATTTTGATAGTTGAAGTTTATTGATGGCAGCTTGCAACATAAGTAATGAGGTAGCATATATGAAAGCAAAAACAGAATTGGTTTCAAAGAGACAAAATCAAGACTTTACGGAGGAAACTTCCCTCTGAGTTCAGCAAGAGCTTGCTCAAGCACAAACAGTGGGAAAAGCACGCTCGGTGAGAACCAAATTGAGTCTTTGGGAAAGTTGCTTTGAGCAGCAAGTGGCTCAGGGCAAAGCAGCACCCACATGCATTCTGTCCTCAGCGAAAGCTGTTTGCACCCAAAGGAAAAATCTGACCCAGTACGTCAGCGATGGGTTCTCTTATCTCTCATCTCTAAGTCTTTCTGGTTATTTCATTTACAGCAAAGCCAATGCTTCTTGTTATATATATATGTAAACAAGGCAGGCCACATACTGCTAAAATAAAACAAACAAACAAAAGAAAACTTTGTATTCAAGATAGCTTCTATTTCCAGCCTTCCTAGGTGTCTTTTATAGTATGTGGGTTTATTCTGGATGTTTTTTTTTAAATAATTATCTCCTAAGTACAAAGCAGCCTGGGACACAGGCCATGTCTTTTATAACACTGAAAAAAACCTTGTTATTTCTTTGCAATAATAACAAAATACAAGCGATGAACTATCTATGAGTGAAGGTTCTTGACGTGTTTTGATTTGTGAATGTTACAATGTAACACTCTAATTTTATGAAGGATATATATAGTACAAATTAATGTCATCTTGTTGCAATTTTTCTGCTGAAAACAGAACTTGCATCGTAAATATCCTCCTAACTGCTGTATTTACTACTACAATGTATATATTGCCAGTCCAAAGCAAGTGACATATTGAGATATTCTTGCTAACTCATGCTAACTCCTACAGGAAGGCATTCACTTGGTCAAGACCTCACACAGATTAATTTATGCTATAGATTTACACTGTTAATTGGAGCACTGCCCAATTTGTCATGTCCAGGAGAGCAGCCAGATCAGCACAGGTACTTCTGTACTGCACTGCATTGTGTAATGTAGTCATTTTCCCCACTGCATTGTAAAAAAAAAAAAAAAAAAAAGTATCAAAACTATCCAGAAAGAACTGTAGCAATATTTATTAATATATGTAGTTCTGAGGGAAAGGTGACTTTTTGATGGCCTGTTTTTGAAAAAAAAATGGGGTCTGATTTTTATTTATATGAAAAACTATTCTCTCAGAGTAAAAAAGAAGTATAAAATAATAATTAATCTAAAGTGATTTTATACTGGAAGGCTTTTATAAAGCTTCATTATATGGAGGAATTCAGGTCATTATCTCAGAATGGATCTTTTCAATTATATGTATATAACTGAATATCTACTTTGTGTTGCTGAAATTCCAATTCCATATGGACTTGTCTCAAAGAAAATGACTATTTTAAACTATATGAGATAAATGTTCATTATATTTATATATTGTTCATGCTCACAAGCATTCAACTATTCATTACACTAAAATTAATCACCCTATAAACTACTGCATTACCCTCATTTTAACGAAATAAAATGTCTTCTCAAAGCCACAGGCAAAAGATAAGCAGTATGCAACATTTGCCCTGAGCTTACCCATTCAGAAAATGTTTAAATCACTGAAAAGCAGAATACACTGCCAAAATAAGAACTGGAAATCAGATCAGATGGGCACAACTTTACTTCCTTCCTTGCTTTATTACAAACTCTTTTCTGCTACAAGTAAGTAGGCTCTCCCTCAGTGGGAAACAATCTTTTTTGTGGATGATGAGCCAACTGCATAGCTATGAACACAACTGTCATGGGAGCAGAAGGACAGTGAGGGAAAGCTTACTTGAGGCTCATTGAGAAGGTGCAGAGCAGGGAACTGGGCACTAAGTTATGACAGCCTGTGCTCTGTCCTTGGCCACGCAGGGCCAGCAGCAGAGATGAGATCCCATCAGTAGGTGTATTTGTCTGAATAGAGAGACTCTGCGCCACTCTGATACTGACAATTCAATCTTACCTGCAGCCAAGCAACAAGTCATCGTGTCCAGTGGGAGCAGGCTTCCAGTGTCCTGATCTCAGCAAAGCATTTGCCTGCCTGCCTTGCTTTCAGCCTAGTAACACTTTTCTTCCTTTTTCTTAGTCTGAAAGAGCAGCATGCCTTCCTTAACACGCACTTCAGCCTGCTGTTCCATCTCTGGTTTGTCATTTTGGCTCCTTGTTTTAATCCCTCTAAGTTTTGAAGTCAAACAGATTGTGCAATCTGTCCAAACACAGAATCTTTAGTAGTATGAGCCATTCTGGACACATCTGACAATTCCTACACTCATCAAACCCAGATGATGAAGGAGACACATTATTATTACAGGGGGCAGAGCAGGGAAATATAAAGTAGAAAAGAAAAGATGCCAGTGCTTTTGCCAAGGATTATTTTTTTTCAACAGATTTCCTCCTAAGATCTCCAAAGAGCTCCAGTCTGGAACAATTACCTGAGTTTAAGGATGCCTTTAAGATTTTATATGCTAATACATGCTGTTTATGAATCAATATTTTGGGAGATTATTGGCCTGGCTAAAGTTGGTGCAAAGACGGTGTAAATGGTTAACCTCCTTTGCAGGTTCAGCCCTTTCGCTTAAATTCTGTAGGATTCCTCAGCTACAGGAATGATCAGAACCAGCCACCACAATGCTGAACACAGTGCACTGTGAGATTCTGTTGACCAGTTAGGAATACCAGACATTAGTCTACTGCCCAGAGTTGGCTATTTCAGAGAAGAGTCCTATATGGGGAGGTCCGTGACATCTTAGGTCTTAATGAAGATATTTCCATTTGCACCTTTCCCAATATTCTTCTCGAAAAAGAAAAGTAAATCTGTGTGCCTAATGTCTTTTTCCCATCCTTCTATCTAGCAAAAGAAGAATCTTGACATGAACATGGCACGCTTTTAGCATGGCCAAATGGATGCTTTACCTCCACATGTCTACATAACTGATAAGTTTCACAAAACCTAAACATTTAGCTATTCCAGTAAGCCTAGAGAGGTTACAGCAGAGCCAAGAATCATCAGGATACATCATCCATTGAATACCTAGATATGTACTATTCACTACATTCTGGTATCAGCAATCATATCACTCCAACCAGTATAGTAGCTTCTGATAATTTTAGTGATATGGTCAAGAAATCAATAGTACTTCCAAACCAAAATCAGCACCTGACACAGTAGAAATGCAGACAGTTACTCTCTTCCCCAACTCTGAAGAGTTTCTCAGCAAGTTTGTGATTGTGTGCAGATACTTCTCTTTCCTGAACACAGTAGGTAAACCAACTTCCTGGATCTGATGTAATGCCCTTAGTCCTTCTCTAACCCTGTAATAAATTCTCTCCCAGAGCTGGTGCCTCAGAGATCCAACAATTTTCTTATGATGCTGGAGGAACAAGGTGTTTCCTAGACTAGAGACTTGCTTTTACTGTTCAGCACATTATCTAGGCTCATCCCAAGAAAAGTAATAGATTATTCCCTAGAGCACAATAATTCTTGTATGTCCACAGGACCCTGTGCCCACAGAGCAGGGTCTCCCAAGTGATATAGGTAAGAGAAAACATGACATTCTTTTCTTAGTGCTTCATGTGATACCTGAAGGGAACCTCAGGTATCACATTCAGGTATTCACAGGAAAGGAAAGAGTAATACAAACTTCACATAAATATGCTTATATATCATGGGCTGGACAAAGAAACTCAGGCACCTTTCTCACCTTATTTTTTTTAGATTTCTAAAATATGAAGGAGATTTTGACTTATTTTACAGAACATCTCAATAATTTTGTATGCAACTAGATCAGAAATTCACAGGCAGGCTTACATGCGCTGCTGCAGAGAGCATACTTTTATTTTGGAGGCACACCCAATACATTTATGTCTTGTTACTGTTGGATTTGGGTGAATTATAAAAAAGCCTCTGTAAAAGTCACTTTTTAAAGCATGCAATAAATTTCAGAAACTTGAAAGGGCCATCTGGCCAAATATACCTGCCATCTTAAACACTTATCTCACTCCTACTTTCCTGCTCTTCCTGCCTGCCCTGCAGTTTCTTTTTAGTTTTCATGAAATATATCTTGGGATAACTTCAGCATACTTATATTCTTTGTTTAATGTCACTTCCCTCTAATGCCATTAGTGGACTTATCACATGCAATCAAATCTAAATCCTTTCTTCACTCCCTGATAAACAAATAGAAATTTCTGGATGATCTGTTCAAAAGCTGTTATAGCCACTGATACAGCCATAGCAAAAGTTATTTCTAAACTGTACAATCAGGGAGTACCTCAAACGCATATGCCCTGGCTTTGGCTTTCTATGTATGAGCAAGACATGCTGCACTCTCCTCTCTTTTACAAAAAAAGAACTCAGGTCAGATTAGGACATCTTCAATAATATATTTTTTGCAACATTTTTAGCAATATTTTTTTGAAAGAAACTCCAAAAAAAATTATCCAAAATATGCGACCTTTGCTGAAATTACTTTTTATTTTGAAATTAACCTTACTCCATACAGAAACAAAAATGTCAAAATAGTTATGAAGATTATTTGGAGCTATTAAGATTTTGAAATGCTTTGGCTGAATTGGAAAAATATTTTTCTAGAAACTTTAGAACTCAGTTCATTTTCTCTTACACTCGTAAATAAACAGGAGTTTGCACTGATAGTCTAGCACTTCACTCCTTTTCCCTTCTGTTCTACTTCTATCATTATGTTTCAGTCTTCTTTATGTACGTACTATGTATGCACTTTTCTGCCTCATCTTCAATCCCAGTATCTTCTGTAATATAACAAGCAACCTACGTATTAGCTCTCATGAAGATTAGTTAATTCTTATGACCAAATGTGATTTTCCCCTGAACTAAGTATCTTACGCAAAGAATTGTATTTTATGCTTAAAAAACACAGATTTCCCTTCATGTGTGTCAGATTCTAAATGCTATAACAATCTGTACAACAAGTTAATAAAGCAGATTAAGAGGCTTATGGCAGAAAGTCTAGCAGTAAGCCCATTAATTCTTAATACATACAATCAAAACAATCATTTCTACTTTATAGTTCATCCTTCAGCCTGAAGTTTGACATTATAAGAAAATCTTCATGTGTGCTGAATTCATTTAATTTCAGTCTTACCATTGTTGTCTCTTGAATTGACCCAAAGCTGTTAATGAAGATGTTCACTGCAACATCAACTGGAATTCCTTTCAAAAAAAAGAAAAAAAAGAAAAAGTAAACCGCATATTCCAATAAAGAAAAGCTATCCCTCATTTGAGGCTCCTTTACACTAGTATCAGAACATGAAATGTTTTTATATAATTGAGGCTCAAACAAATTTAGCTTCTCACATCATGTTCTATTCTCGAAAGGTGAGGTTTAATCTGTTCACATTGAAAGTCAAAGAAAATTATGAAAACTCTTTTCATCCTAGTGATAAGAGAAAAACTCCTCACTCAGAGAACTAAGATTAAAGCATGTCGCAGATCATAAATTTAAATTATTTGCCAACTCCATGAATATCTACTTTTACAGGATCCCAATATAATATTAATCCTGTATACAGTACAATGTATAGAAGCAATTTGCTTTCCTAATGACATAGTTTTTTACTCTCAAAGTCATGATGATGACCTATCATTCTAAATTACCTATTCATGAGTTATGATAATATATTTACTTACAAGAAGATACATCTTTGTACAAATCAGGTACACAAATGTGCAAGCATTCATATAGACAGCTAAAAATGGTTTAATTAATTTTTCACAGTTACCTAGCCCTTGATGCAAGACAAGAGTTGCAAAGCTGCTCCATTTTACAGTGATTAACAATTGGCTAAGAAAAATTCTGTTAGCCAGCAACTGTGGAGATGGATTGGATTTTCTCCTCTTTTCCACAGCCAGGATTCCAGTAGCTGAAAAGGGATGGTACGACAGCTGCTACATCTGCCCTCTGTCACCCTGCGGGAACCGATTGGCAGTCATCTAATCTGGTGTTAACAGAGGGTTACCATGAAGGGGGAAGTGGCCTGATGATTCTGAGAATTTATGTCGCATCTATATGTTGACAGTGTCAGTGTGCACTCTATATTCATCTATCCAATCTCACACTGCTGAAAATACTCAATTCAATGGGATTCTTCCTATTTTTTTTTGTAATAAAAGAGATACAAGAATATAGTGAGAATATATTGTCTCCATAAACAAATACAATAAAAAGTGATATAGGCCTAATTTAATACTTTGCTTGGGTACATACAGTATTTCAGTATTTATTTATTGCATACATTCAAACTCAGACCCAAGTTTTCTTGCATCACCAAGAAATCACTAAGAGAAATTTTCACTCTATTCACTTAAAACAATTTGCTTTTTCAAATCAGTCCAGTTTTTGTTTGTGTAATAAGCTAATACTTTGCTTAGTGCCTGATGCATGAGACAGAGCACCCTCCCCAGCAGTACTAGATGAGGGTGCTCTATTCCTGTCAGACTGAAGAACAAATTGTAGTGCAAGAAAATCACCCACACATGAGGAGCATTTCAACATGGGTAAATCACTTGTCAGAAAATGTTCTTTTCCCTCCACCTTTCTGTGAGTTAAGATTACATGTTCCTCCTCCATTTTCTTTCCATCTTGATTTTTACCAGACTGCCAGCAGGGATACCAAAAACATAAAAATATCTGCAGTATGCTTTCTGATTACATGCTTATCTTTTGCTGAAAAACAGGTAGAACGGACATTGGATATGTATCCTTTGCGACAATGCCTGGTGCTATAAACACAAATATTCTAGACCAGAGAATGAGAAAATAGCAGGAACCTTTCTTAGAACTAACCTTAATATATTTATAAAAGTTGATTAAATAGAAGAACTGAAAAAAAGTCTCTTCAAAAGCACAATAAAGATTACAAGTTTCCAAATTTCTCACACTATTGGTAAGCATTTTATAACAACACATCTCTTAATGTACATATAACAAAATGTAACTTTTAAAACAGACAACAAAAAAGTGGCTTAGTTAAACAGCAGTGACTGTTAAGGTTATAAAACTGTCTACATCTTTCACCACCAAGGAAATAATCTAATTGTGGGAAAGCATAACTTCCAGCTGTCTGAGCTGTTAGAGGTTTTATATCAAATGTATATTCCAATCTTTTCTGTGTATGTAAGTAAATCACATTTGCCTACATGTAAGATTTGCTTGTTTTAAAAACACAAAATGTTCTTAAAAAATCATAACCTATTTTAAATTCCAAGATATCACCTGCATTAGTAGCACATTTAAAAACTGTGATTTCAAAACAGTGATACCACAGATCACAAATTGTATAAAGTCCTCTATATAGAGATATCAATATCTTTGCTATAAAGCAAAGATAATACTAAAGCCTAACTTAGTATGTATTAAAACATACTTTTAAACATATTCTATAATCTAATTCTACTTTTCAAATACATTTCATTAATGCTATTAATTTTTAATAAAATTTGAATAATGACAACAATTTCAATGCATCAGGTATTGTTATGATCACAAAATCCTAATACATTATCTTTCAGCTAAAAAGGGTAAATATCTCCTGCATTTTCACACTACTTGGGGAAATAATTATTCTTTTTCAGAAATGCACGTTGCAAATATTATCTACATAGGAATTTTCCATGTGTGAAGAGTGCAGAAGTTAAATTCCAAAGACGAAAGTCTGAAATATCTGACAAACCTTTGAAATTTGGTCTTATCCTGGGGTCGTAACTGAGTAATAGCCTATTCAGGATATTGCTAGTAGAATTAGCAGGTACTCTTGCAAGATCTTCAGCTGACTGCTGGCTGTAAAGAAGAAGTCCATTAGTTACTATTAATTCAGAAAGAACTATGTACCTAAGCTTAAGTCATTTTAAAGGTATGCCATAAATGTCATTTCACAGGCAAAAGAGGTTTACTATTTTCTGTTCCATTGCACACATTCTCCCTTTGCTAGAGACATTTTAGGATTTTTCAAAATACTACAAGCAACCAGAAGGACATGATTTCTTTACTAGCAGAAAACAGCTACCTGAACTATTTTTAGTGGCCATCAGTTTACGAACATAAGTAAACTGACAAGCACTTCTTAGGTGCCAAAACACGCCAAGACTTTTGGCAGCCTCCTGCTTTCATGCGCCAGTGCCTGCTATTTCACAGGGAGTTAGAGCCACTGCATTATATCTTTGTCATGTACTAATATAAGCTTTCTTATGGAAAGGGAGGCCTCTGACTCCTCTGATTTTAGAGGGGAATTGCAAACGTTTCTGTTTAACTTGCTGTTACTGTTTAGGGTGTTAAATTGAAACAATCACTAAAAGCAAATAATCAGCCTGGGATAAGCAAATGTACCTAGAAGGGTAACACAAAACTGGGCACACCAAGAAGCAAGATTAAGGGTGAGCCTGTCCCTATTGCACATGCTTTGAGCATGCGGCAGGCCCATAATATCATGTAAATGCATTTGTCATCTGTAGAACCTGCTCAGTGATGATTTCCACTTCTCAATCCTGTCTCATAATCACTTTTCCATCCTTTTTATGGCTGCTCTGATGATGCTGTGTCATTCTAATTAAATAATCAAGATGCTGTTTAAAAATAACTCAAACACCTTTCAGAGACACAAGTCATTTGCTTCAACACTGTTAATGCTAGCAACCAAATGTAGGGACCCATTCTAAAAAATGGTCCAGTTAATTGCCTGAATGTTTTCCATAACTCAGTATCTGTTGCCATTGCCTATATCATCCTGCTCAATTCTTTTTTCATTATTCTCTCCCATATCAATGTCAGCTTGACAGGCTTATGGGTTATTCTAGGTTAGTGTTTCCAATGTCTTGGCTCACTGCTAGTTTTATTCTCACCTCTTAAGTTTCCTTCATGTCCTTTGGAACTTCTGCAGTATTCAAAGTTTTATTGAAATTAATATCAACTCTCCAAGATGCTTTTGGCTAGTTTTTTTTTTTTTTTAAATAATATATACACCCCACTAATTTTAAGAAGTTCAATTTTAGCACCTTCTGATTAGCAAATTCCTTATTAACTCTCAGAAAATTAATTGATAATTGTCACAATTGCATAATGTCACAATCATTGAAAAATGGAGATATGACCAGATCCCAGCCCTTGCAGATCTTTTATGTATAAGCTCACCTTTTAATATCAGCCGATTTAATTCAACATATAGGTAAAACAGCAGGAACAATTGGACTGGCTCTGCTACAGCTAAAATGTTTATAACTTTTTACTAAATGTATTTAGTAAGGTATAAATGATCCACTAATAAAACTAAAATTTTTGTTGGGTTTAGTAACAAATCTTAAGTTCCACTAGGACGTCCTTATTGTTTGAACAATATGCTGCACGGACATTAAGCCTCTTCTAATTCAACATTAGAGCAATTAAATAGTACTAGGCATTTTAAGCCTTTTGAATAATAATTCCTATGTTCACTTTCATTTAATTTTCTAAGGGTTGTGTTTATGGCTGCTTCTATGGGAATCATTCAATATGCAAAACTAATTTAGAACTAATTTATTTCTATTATTTATAAATTCATGTTACGTTTTCAGCACTGACCATTACTAATGAACAAGCTGCTACAGAAATATCATAAATCAGCTTTAGACACTGTTTTTGCAGTTACCATTGACCAGACAATAGGAAAATAGAAAGTTATGTGTTAAGATTATCTTCTGTTTTGTGGCAAGAGCAGGATAGCAACATATACTCTGTACCACAGGATTATATCTGATACTGGAAGTTTCGTGGCATTGCAGAGTACTAGTGCTTCCTTGTAAGACACTAGTCTTAACACTTAGGTACAACTTAGGTGCCTAGTGACATATTTATAAAAAGAGAGTCTGCTCAGAACAAGCAATAGGATTTCATTCTAAATCATATGAGCCCTGTTTTAATGAAACATCAAAACTAAACCACACACACACACACACACAAAAACCCATGACAAACCAAACCTACCTAAATGCTCATATTTTAAATTTCTGTTACGGATTTATATAAAGAAGTTCATTAAATAGTGATGATAAAAATATGAATGTAAGATAACATGGACACATAAATTAAGTACAGATGCTTTCAAAATGCAAGAAGGAAAAGAGAAAGAATCTGAGAAATTAAAAGAAGGAGCATCAAACAGCAATCAAAAGCCAAATACATTTTATATTCTGACAAGTTTATCGGTCTTTTCAAGAAGAACAAGGCTGTAGTTCTGTGAGATATGAGTTGCACTGCAGATGTATGTTAATACCAATAGCTGTTTAGGCTGTTTATTCATAGGTCGCTCAAGAAATAGGCAAAGCAGAATTGCTGCGCTGAGAGGAGTGACGGGATGAAGACAGGATGGCAGTATTACCTTCTGCTAAAGAGTCACCTGATCCCATTTTCAGTAAGGAGTTGAACACATTTTGAAGTTACACTGGTGTTCATGTGAAAATATTTATCCTCATTTATATAAGAACCAAGCGAACAGCAGCAATATCATCCATTTTGTGTGGGAGTAGAAGGACAGAGTCAGTCACTATCTTGCAAAGGTAACTTTGAATGAAGTGGTTGGAACAGCTACTGGAGAAAAGCTCCATTTATACCTTTGCTATAGGCTTCTGCAGTGTGCCATCTTTGAATTACCACCACTCAATAGGATCCATCCTATTACATGTCTTCTCAAAGTCTGAATGTCCTTGAGAGGACCTAACTCATCAAAAAGCATACATTTCTTCTATAAGTCAAGAAATCATACATGGAGCAAGCTGAGTCACTCACAGAGTCACACTTTTGCGGAGTCACTTAACTGACCGTGGAACAGGATGGGTTAGGTGCTTGGGAAACCAGACTGAGACAGAATCTGTGCCACCAAGCCACATCTAGAGCAGCTAGCCCTACTTCATCATCTCCCTGCAATGCCATGCTTTGAATCGACCTTAGGCTCAGGCGTAGACAGCATTAGAGGAAAAGAATTTGAATGAAGCTGTTTCTTCAGAACTTGTGTTTTATAAAGGCTATCTGGTTCCCATATAACAATGCTCATGCTAACTGAATGTTATGGTTGCCACCCTTACTTCTACAACCTTGAATTTTCATGCTTGAGACAAGCTGATAACTCAATTAAGATTTCCCCTCAATTTCTAATGGCTGCAGCAAGCGCTGCAAATTTAATATGTTTATTTCAACTTGTGTGGAATGTTTGCATAGCTGCTAGAAAGCATTAGGAAATGGATATGTAGCAGCATTCTTCACAGTAATTTATGAGTAGTAATTAAGATAAAGTGAACATCAAGCAAAGTGTAATGCAACAAAAATCTCACAGTTGCTTTTAAAGTAATACTAAAGCTAGAAATTGCCTTAGTAAGAATTTACCCTGAATTATAATACCCTCAATAATTGTCACAACAATCCTACCAGTTTTACTTGGGACATTTGAACTAATTATAAGCCTACATATTTTTTCATACAGTTTGATTGAAGAAATCATGTTCTAGCTTCTACTCTTTACAGTTTACTAGCAGCATTCCTTCAGCTGTTACCCTGATGGAGTGAACCAAAATATTATT
Organism: Nothocercus julius; assembly: GCA_013398735.1. Lineage (NCBI taxonomy): Eukaryota > Metazoa > Chordata > Aves > Tinamiformes > Tinamidae > Nothocercus > Nothocercus julius. Next base: position 1,312,060 of record VZSV01000028.1, on the reverse strand, counting down.
TCTGCTTTTGCCTTTCTGCAGTGCACCTGGGCTTGCCATATGAATACTTGTGTACCTGACTGGTAGCATCTTTGAGTCAGGTATCAAAATCATGGCAGAGGGGAAGAAGAAAACCTACCAAAAATAATAATAATAAAAAGGTATTCTTAGTGGGACAATGTGAGTAAGTGCTACACTGTGATTATGGGGATCTCCTAGAGATCACTGAATTACAGTAAGTCCTCACTACAGACAACACTATGTAAGGGTAATGATTGGAGAAAGGAATATAAATGTTCTGCACAAGTGCACAAGTGTGAAAAAGACACTTTGCTGCTGTTATTTTTATTTTTTACTTACTGCCCTGATACCATTACACTAAAGAATCTTTTGTTTTAGCAGGAAACATGCATATATGTTTTACTTACAGCCTGACTATCAGGAGAAGAATAGACATATCACAGGGACATCTTATAATAGTGGACTTACATTGGTCTGTGGTCCAGACAGCAATGTAGCACATATATTCTACTGTCAGCTTTTGCTTAGAGCTCATAGCCTGGATGATCTAGTACCAAGGTTTGCTTTCGCATGCTTCTAGATTAGCGTCTGATAAAAACATATATTCCATTTCACACAGTTCAGTTATTTCAAAGAAAATTTCTTATATAATGCCGAAAGAGATTTTAGTGCAGTTTAACTAATCTGTGATAGAAATTGACATTTTAGTCATATAACATATCAGTATTTATCTGAGAAAGATAAAAATAAGTGTTGTGAAACACTGTATCTTCCATCTCACCATATATCATAAATAGTACAACTGATAATACTGATAAAATAAAATTGATATAAACTATCTGATGTAAACTATCTGAACTATCTAGTGTTCTGATAGTTCAGGCATTTGATTTTCTGAGTGCTATATCTCAAAGTATAAAACCAGATTAATACAAACCAAAGAGAAATTATACAATTCCTTTACTTCTATCACTGCTAGTATACTTAGCATCTACAATTGCAAACTATACAAGGTGACATTTCTATTACTAGGGAGAATAATGATGATGATCAAATGCAAAATGTTATCACTCAGATTACATTAAAATTCATGGACCTCTGAATAAATGTCTGTGTGACAAATGTAGATGACAACTAAATACCTAAAATTAGGTGTGTAACTTCGGTACTTCAGTACTTTGTAACTTTGGAGGTAATGCAGTGCATTGTACAAAGAGAAAGGTTCCTTCATAATTTGAAGCAGAAACTCACCTCAGGTACCTTGAACTGCAGTTTGAATCTCATCTTTCATTTCTTAGTGCAGAAAGATCAAGAAGGGCCTCCTAATGTGGGCATGTAAGCAAGCTTCCAGAACTTAGTGTGAACAGCTCACTTGTGTCACTGCTTCAGATCTTGCTACCACAGGCTAAGCTTAGCCTCAGTTTCACTTTCAGCAAGGTTGAGCACTGTCAGGAGCATTTGTGTGGTGCTCTCAAGTGCCTTGTTATCGTTCCTTAAGCCTGAGAAAAGCAAGCTAATCCATGTGCCTGACACAGTGATCACAGTCCCAAAAGTCAGTTGAACCAGGTTAGCAAGGTGCTTCATCCAACCTAACTGAGACTGCCTAAAGCAAACTAGCAGTGCTGTCATTTCAAAAATTAGCATGTTTGCTATTTAGCTTAGGCGTCTCTGTATCCAAGCAAAGAGACCATCCAAGCAACTTCTGAGCATACACTGGATATTTCTTTTGCTCTGATATTGCAAGCATGATAAGCATCTACCCATTTAAGCAGACTATATGCATTTAAAAATAATTTGCCCACATATGTCTCCATCACAACCTTTCTTCTAAATGGGTAAGAACTCAGATAATAGATGGATCTTGGTAAGAGTTCGAGCTTGGCTAGAAAGCGCAAGAGGGAGTACAGTTTGTAAGACTTGCCTTTCAAAGATCCTCCTGGTGGATCTGAAAATGGAATTTGGTCCTATGGTTTTCTGTTTAGTAGGTTTAGTAGATGTAATTTTACCTGCAGATTTAAGTTTTAGCTCAGTCCAAGGGCTGCATATGAAATGTATGTCTAGAGCCTGTAACTCTTCCTAACCCGCAAATTGTCTTTTTGCTCTGCCATTCAGAATGGAGTAAACATCACTCACTGTGAGGAAGAATTACTGAGAGAGACCCAGACTACCACGTTTAATTATTGTTTTACAAGAGAACTTATGTATTGCTTATACAGCTTTATCTTTTAATCCCCAGCATGTTTATTCGCTCTGAATACAAATTCCAAAAGCTACTGGAATGTGCTCCTATCTGGCTGAGATCATACAGAACAACTAAACCACTGAACAACTGCTGTTGCTGGGGGGCAAAAGAATTTTTATAGGAACCAGACCTGGACTCTGCAATTTACTTATCTTCCGAACAACTGTGAAATTTAACTGCCTCCACAACTAAATTGAGGTTTTTGTTTCAACTTCGTTCCATCTTCTTATCAGCCCATTCATCATACCTACAAATGAAAAAGTTCACAAACTATCAACCAGGTCTTCTACAAGATCGGAATGAATACAAAGGCAATTCCACTTCCCAATCACTTACATTTTGGAGATGAACCCTTACTACAGATAGAGATACCATGTATTCACTTGGTAAGAAAAAATACCCTTGTCCACAGGAAGGTGATCAAGACACTTTGAACTTTTACTGTAGTCTTTATGAAAAGACCATGTCAGAAGCCAGCAGCTGAACAACAGAAATGTTAGGACAGATTTTGATAGAATTCTATATGATAAACCACATTAAAGAGACCCCCCACACACACACACACCAAAATTCCCCTTGTGTTTCAGAAGCTGATTATTGAACCTTGGCATCTGGGACCTTCCTAAGCTTCTGCCCTGGCAGATGGCTCAAGCCAAGTTTTCTGGAGGGCTTAGAGTGTCATTCTATAGTTTCTGAAGTAGCTGAGATGCTCTATTGAATACAAGCCAAAAGACAAATTGTACTTCTACCTTGTATTTAAAATGTCTCTAAAAAGATCATTCAGTATTTATTTAATCATCTGTAGGGATAAAATCTCCAGCTTATATGAAAAAACAAACAAACAAACATAAAGATGAGGAGATACGACATTTTAAAAGCACAGTCTTAAGATAGCAGAATGTGATTCAATGATTGAAGTTACACTTGTAGCACTGCATTAGCAACAGACTGGGATCTGTTTGTACAAGTGAGCAGCTGAGATGCATTTTAACTATACTTAGCAGAGATAATAGTTGTAAGCACAGTAGTAACTGACTTTGTCAGCTGCTATGTGACATACTCACATCTCTATGCTTTCTAGAACAGTTACAACAAAAATCCCCTTCCTAATTTGTCTAGAGAATTTGCAAATATTTTTGATGAAAACCACTATAGGCTACCAAGGATCTTGGCAACAGCTTGATTATTAGGAAAAAAAAAAAAAAAGTATTTTCTATGGAATAACATAAGGAAAAGCACTTTTCAGCAGTGCTCTTAGGAAAAGTTATACCTGAGTGCCTAATATGTTTAGCAGAAGCAAGTATTATGAAAATTTAAGAAGGATTCACTCTAGGAAAAATCATAGCTTTAGACAAACTTTGTTTGGACCACATCTTCCATCCCAAATATGCCAATCTCTGTACTTCTGGGTGCGACAATACTCACACTGTACTTACCACCATGACTAAAATATGGTAGTTTTTCTGAACTCACTGTGTCATAGGGCCAATTTTACACGGTAATGACTAGTATATGAAGCCAGACAATAAACATCTATTCAAAAAGTTACCTGGGCTTGATATAATTATTTAAGCTAAATACTTATCTTTGCCCAGTGAAAGCTCCAGGAAACATTCACGTAGGTCACGCTTGGGCTTAATCCACATCACACAGACCTTTTATGAGTTCTAATACACAGGACCAATTGCCTGTTTCATATTCTTTTCCAGACCGGGTGACATTTATGAGGCTTTCATTTGTAACCGCAATGTCCCTTCACGGCTCATATTTTCTTCTCCTTCATGACTGGTAAATTACAGCAGAAGTGTCACAACATGTATTGCCCTCCAACTGGTAAATAACAGACGCCAGAGGACGTCTATAGATCTCTATGGATAGAGTTTTAAGTCTATGGATAATCTATGATCAAGGATCAGATCAACCCACTAAATTCAGCCTTATCTATATCGAAATCAGCCTTAATCAGTATAGTGAATGTCAAAATCAAGTTTTTAAAGAGAAGACCATAATCCATAAAATTCGTAAAATCTTTTTGAGGAGGTTGGTTTATTTTTTAGTCCATGGAGACAAAGGCAAGAAATTTGTTGCAGTAAAGGCTGCATCTGTGGCAACCGGCTTCTCAGATTTATGTAGCAGAACTCCCTATCATGGCCTATATGTCCAATATATCAATTTGTTTATCAATGAATGCTCAAGAATCAGACACTAGTATAAATATTTTATGGTTCATTTGGAAATCCTGCAGTACAAGGAAAGAGAATTTAAAGAGTGCAATATTACATCTATATAAGCATTAAACCAGAATAAGCGCCACAATAAGAACAACTGATTAAGTATCAGCTTCACGAATAACACACCCTGCCAAAAAAAAAAAGGGGGGGGGGGGAAGATAAAGGGGTGAAGCTGTTTCAGGAACAAATGAAAACAGGATGACCAATCAAGCCACTACCCCAAATTCATACTTCTGCACAGTCTCATGAATAATGACCACTAAGAGTTTTTGCTCTATGAATCAAAACAGAATTTTCCTAATTGTAGGAAAGCAAACATCTGTTTGAGAGACAATAACAAACTCTTCACAAGGGCTCTAATTAATCTGTTTCCAGCCTGTTCTAATGGTAGTTAATATCATGCCAGAGGGGCAAGTTTGGCTAAAATCTTGTATTCAGGTATGCTTAGTTTTCATACAAACAAATTCATACTAAAGTCTGAAAACCAAACAAGTCTCACAACCATCCATTCTATAATGCCAAAGTATCTCTATATACTTTCCCCAACTACGGAAGCCATGCAGTAATATTGGATCAAAGTCTTCCTGGTAAATGAGCTGCATACATTTGAATTTCATTATGAAGTTTGTAAAAAAAAAATCTGTTCTTTATAAAATTACCGGTTTGTCTGTTTATTTCTTGAAGGGTCAGATATTAGCTTTACACATTTTATAAGGAAACAAAATGCAATAACTTGTGACAAAAAGCTTTGAATTTTATTGCACTAATAACTAGTGTGAAGTAAAGATAGATTAAAATTTTAACTTACAAACATATAGTTTCATATGTAAATGTAAAATGGAATGTAAAATGCTACCTCCTTTCTTAAAAAAAAAAAAAGAAAGAAGATATAATGTATTCTTTTAAAAAACTTCTTTTTCACTTTACCAGTAAAATGTTCCTATTCCTCGGAAAAAGTCTACTAATGCCAACAAGCTGGTCTCATCTTATAGTATTTTTCTTTTGTGGTTAGAAATATTTTAAATGTGTCTAAACCATTTTATTGTTGAAGACATAGTGTTTTTCTATGCTTATTATCAACTTTTTATATCCCATCTTTTTTTTTTTTTTTCTTGAGTATTTACACAGTAACACTAAAAGAATGACCAAGACTGGCCATAAAAATGACAACAAAAGTCCCAACAAATAAAATTTTTGCATCATCCTACAGAATAAAACATAAAATATGGTGGACATTACTGAAAGGAAGCCTTTTAAATATAATCAGAGGTGTCTGGAATATGTTCCTTATTTAGTTGGGCAATCAGAGGTTGTAGTTTCTCTATTTTTACAGAATTGTAAGTTGCATTTTTATAGAAGGATTGCTCCATAAGGGATTGTTTTATGGCAACTATCAATCAACTTCTACACAAGTTATTGCGAATTATTAATTAAAGATGCTCACGATGTTCAACATGGGGTAAGAACATAAGTAGGCTAACTTCTCTCTCCTACAGAATTATGCTGACCAGACACTGAATTTTAGTGTCAGAGTTGTGGGTCCCCTCTGTTTTCACTGGTATACTTGTAGAAAGATGCTGGGGATAGTATTATAAGGCCTTTCTACTATGTCCATAAAAAGAGCAAGACGGTGGGTTGGAATCATTAATGCCATTTTCAGCTGTTTACCATTGCTTAGATATTTCTTTTAATTAAAACAAAGAATTTGCTGCAGAATAAACATGCTCACTGACAGAACTTGCAGACGTGTCACCACTCAACCTCCCTTTCCCACTTCCCACCCTCAAAAATGGCTCCTTCAGTGGAAAGCTTCACATTCCACTTCAAATGTCATGTAATCCCCTTGGCTAAAATATGGCAAGATCACCATCATATGGAAACATAAAAGAAACAAAGCACATACGATGGACATAGGTACTGCTTCTTTTTTCCCTTTCCTTTCTTTGAAGATTTTTCTTTGGAACAGACTTCTTCAACCCATAAGGAAAACAAGACAAAAAAGATGGCCACTAGCAAGAACTTCATCTTGAGGATTAAGCTTCAGGGAAACCTTCAGTCTATAGCAAAAGAAAATAAAGAGGTTTATGTTAGTAGGGCTAACTGAGGCAAGTGGGAACACATGCATGCAAAAAAGTAAGTAAAAGTTTTATTTTTGTATATTGGCCATAAAAAATAGATCTTTATTATCTTGGGAAAGAGCCTCGTGAGGTATAAATTTTGATGGGGAACCAATTTGGGTATTTTTCAGTGAGTTAAGTAACTGCGCAAGGTTAAGAGAGTCACAGTGAGGAACGGATACACATGCGGGTTTGCTGCAGCGGATTTGAGAAACAATGTGACGTCCCTCACCCACGTACCGAACTCAAATCCTCAGAAATTTGGAAAGAGAATTCCCCACCGACAAACATCATACATCACCCTGCATTTAATATGGCTAAACTTGACCATAAATAACAAGGCCTAATAGCATCATCTACCTGCAAGCCCTCTGAGACCTCTGCTCACACCAGTTGCACCAGTAACTGCTCTGTTAACTACAAGAACAGGCTGCACACTTAATTTCAGGTGTGGAAACTGAACCTGGATGTCTGTTTTGCAAGGAGCACCCTGGGCACTACAGTCAGGGCTAAAGGAGAACTACAAAGATGACTAAACACAACGTGCAACATACTACACTCCGTGGTATCATAGTCATTTCGCTATTTTAATGTCTCAGGGGCAAGAGCCCTTACATGGAGCGTGACAATCTAAGCCTGTGTCAATGCAGAAACCACCCCTGTGTGCTCCTAGTCGCAGTTCTGTGACACTCAGGGCCATGAATTTTGCTTTTTTATTCCACAGCTATCCCCCCCAACCCCGCCTCTTTTTCCCTAGGGCAGCGACAACACTCCACGTATCCTTAGCACCAGGTCCATTTTATTTATTTATTATTATCCCGGCCTCTCTCCTCACTGCCCCCCCGGAAGCGCCATCAGGGGCAGGAGGGCCCGGGCCGCCCGCAGCCGCTCTCGCCACGCGCCCTCCCCCCGCCGCTAACGGTCGCCGCCGCGGGCTCAACCGCCGCTCCCGCCCGTTAACGGTCGTCGCAGGGCACTCAACAGCCCCTCCGGCCCGCTAACGGCCGCCGGGCGGCATCGGACTGTGGGGCAACAGGTCCCCCCCGCGCCTCCCCCACACGGTGAGTTCGAGGGGCCTCCCCGAGCGCCGGCCCCACGAGGCCGCGGCGTCGCCGCCCCGCACCCGCG
>VZSV01000028.1:1286936-1303852 GCA_013398735.1 Nothocercus julius | reverse complement strand
GGGCGCGGGGCTGTCCGCTGAGCAGCGGGCAGGAGGCAAGGCCTGGCGCGGTGCCGACGCGTTTGGTCGTATCTGCGTAGCCACCAAGGAGAAATGAACATCTCTAGATTTGTACCTGGCAAAGCTAATTTTCCTGATGTTTTCGTCTCCTCAGGCACTGCCTGCTGTATTCTCAGGCTGGGAGCACTGCAGAGAGCTCCATCTCCCTCCTACAGCACGAGTCATCCCGTCTCCAGGTAGAGTCTCTGGGAGTGAGTCAGGGATGATGATAATTACTTATATTTGCTGGAGATGCCATGAAACACATATTTTAAAAAGTTAGGCTTTTTAAAAGCAAGGAGGCCTGTTCAGGCATAGATGCATACCCTTGCTACAGAGGATGTACATTTTCCAATTACTACAGATGTCAACTGCATTTATTTATAAATAGAGACCTAATGGAATGGAAATCTTATTCATGAAATTCTTCAATCCTTTCCTGTAGAATTATAGGCATCCACTGAGCTTTAGCCATAAATGGAAATTTTGCTAAAATTTTGAAAGCTTACACTAGTTACTTTACTATACCAAGTAGCCTTAGGTTAGAAAATGCCTGCTCTCCTGCTAGAGTCCCAAGGCATTCGTTCTACACATACAGACATGTCATATAGACATATTCTGGAAATAACTCTATGCCCTTCAGTATTTGCTGCCATATGTTATACATATACAGCTATACATATTTAGAGAGGTGGAGGGTATGTTTGTATATACACAAACTCATATGCAGATGAGAAAATCCATTGTCAGAGTTAGGTCAGTTTAAGGCTGCACTTCTCTCAAGATATAGTTTGCCAGCTCAAACACAGGAACCTGCAGAATTAAACAAATTAAAGTTATTTCCTGAAACAACAAACAAAGGCCAGAGAGCCCAGGGGACTTTCTTTACCTTAACACATCACAAGTAGAAAAAAAAAAAAAAAAAGAGATAACGCCTCTTTTTCCAAAGCCCTTTTAAACTGTTTATCAGGAATAGAAACCAAGTTGTTCTTCTGTTATTTCTGTAGCACTGGCATAAACATATTTGAGATGTTCATTGATTGCTACTTCCATTTTTCTCTGCATCTTTCTGGTGTTACTGGAAATTAGGGCATGAAAAACAAGAAAGCTATATACTTAAGACATGAGGACAGATGTGGCCCTTGTTTGTCTAAAGAGAGCATTGACACTGAGGAGCAGAACAAGCATCTACCACATGCTGTAGTAGCAGCAGCAGAGCGGTGATTCAATATTAGCACCAGCAGCCTGAGCTAGTGCAGGCACAACAGGCTCCACATTTCTGCATTCTGCTCCCTACAGCTACACAGCCCTGGTGCTTTTTACCTGTTTTTACGCAAGGTACGTAATTACCTCCTTTGGGCTTCCTGCAAATCCATGGCATTTGCAAATGCCTCCTACTGCAGCTATAACCATAAACACCTAAGGACAGATGAATATCTGCAGGAACTCAACAAGACAGAGCATAAAATAAAAATGAATGCCTTGGGGTCAAATGAAATGAGAGTACATGGCTAATATCTTTCTATAGATCAACTGAGATATATGTGATAAAGATAAGGTAGCTACTTAGCTATTATACATAATACTTCTAGGTGTAGAAGTACTTCACAAATAAAAATCAAGAAATACATGACTCCCGAATTTTTAAAACATACCTAAATGGAATAGGTATCATCCCTCAGACAAGTCCTGACAGTGAAGGGTGGGTGGGAAAAGGTCTCTTACCCTTTCTCCCCATCTATATAAAAGCTGGCCAAGGTCACATCTTTTTTTACCTAGTAGCACCTTCTTGGCAATGCAGCAGGATCTGGGCAGAAAAATTGTGTTGCTCATCCCTCCTCCTGGCTCAGCACTTGCCAGAAGAGTCTAGAGCTCTCATGCCTGCAGGATTTTAGAGGACAGTCTGCAGCTCAATCAAATGTTCTATTGCAGTGTCTGTGTAGCACACCTACGTTTGAAATACTTACTGGGGGAATGAGCCTCCTGTAAAAGCCAGGTATAATGTTGAGGTACAAACAAGGTGGTCATGAGAAGTGGTCCAGGTTTTGCTGATTGCTTATGGAGTTGTTTTGTGCTTCAGAGATCCTATTAAAGACCAATAACATAAATAACAATTTTAATAATAAATGAACACATAAAGGCAGACCTAACTCTGTCTCAGTATGCAGTGGGCAGATTTAGCTTTCTTTTTTCTGCTTGCAACTGCTGCTCTGTTGACTGTTGGAAATGTTTCGCCACTTCTGTGCACATCTTAGATTCAATAATAAATTCCAGAGATTCCTCATCTTTGACATTCTACTGATGACTATAAAATGGTTACGTAAACCATAGGCAAAACTTAATAAGACCTTTCCTGATTATCAGCCCAGGGATATTTTTCCTTTCTTTAGTTTGCAGTAGGAGAATGTGGAAATCTGAAAGTCCAGCAATTCAACTCTGTTGTTCATTTCATGAAAAATATTTTATAGTTGCAGAAGATAGATTTTTTTTTTATTATTCTTTTTAGTCTGTTTTCCTGAGGGAGTGAATTTTAATAAATCACACTCTGTATGTCTGCATGTTTCAAATGGCTTATTGGAATTTTTTGAACAGATTGATACCATATTTTACAAAAAAAAAGCAAAGAGCTTGAAGATACTAAGTCCTGCATAAAGGTAACTGGCTGAGAAGACACTCAGCTAATGTCTCTGCAAAAATTTAAAAAAAAAAAAAAAAAAAAAAAAAGTGAGAAAGCAAGCCAACTCGCCTTAGTAATTTCTAGACATCAGAAAATCCAGGCTGTTAGAAAGATTTTTCAAATCCTTTAAATGCAAACATATTATAAAGTAGCTACTTAGCTAGAGGAGAAATTATGACTGAACAGCAGAATTTCTATGACAAATAAAAGACATTATTTATTAAAGCTTTTACCAAGCTATTTTCTGTAAAGTGAATATGTATTTTAGACTTATAGTAAGAGAAGAAACTGTAGTACCAGTTTCAGATAAATTCAGTTGGAATTCTAATCCACGACAAGCCCCATGTTGGTTGGATATTGACTTCATTAGTTTCAGTGCTCAGGAAATTATCTTCTCTTACAATTTGAGTTAAATTAATTCACTCAATTAGAAAATGCCCTTTTAGAAGATTTTGTGTCATGCAACCTTCATAATTACAGATGCTTTCAATTTTAATCACTTGTCATATCTTGATTACTTTGAGGATCATTCAGAAAGTATGTCCTGAGAGAGACAGGATTCTAAAGCATACCGCAAATTCTTTGTTCTTCTTTCTTTTTCTGCTACTGTTTAGAGGGATGTGGGACTACATCATTGTATGAGATAAAAAATAGTGACAAAATGGGAATTTGGTATAAAAAGCTTTTTTTGTTTTGGTACCAATGACCAATGTTTTGAAAGGTATATGAATTTCTTATTTTTGAAAAGGCTGGTGACTTAATTCCATTATTAAATAAAGTATCAAGTGCAACAGAGAACAGAATAGCAAATGAACTATCAGATGAAGAAAATTGTAATTTGTCCTTCTTAATATTGCAATTCCCTCATATCTCAGTCCTTTACAAATACTGAGTGTGACAGACAATATTTACAGGGTTGATCTGAATGCTGGCAAATTCATACTACTATTTGTTAGTGGAGGCTCTAAATGCAGGCTTCTGAGAGAGAAATATGCATACTGAAATGTCTCATTTATTAAAATTAACTGAGAAGGCGATTAGAAGCATGTGCACCTTCAAGCACAGTATTGCTAATAAGTATTGTAAATTTGGGCTAAGTTATGCTTTATGTACCTGATATTTAAATAGCTTGTCAAAACAGCAATGGCATATATTGATTATAATAGATATAATCATGTTAATAATGTTTGTGCTTCATGGGAAGTAGCCATATGTCTTAATGCTATGGTGGACTGGGATCATACAAGATGTCCAAAACATATGTTCCTTCCAGGCTTATGCATTTTATTGCTGGAATTTACTGTGTAGTTATGACTATGCTGATAGATCTCCACATGTAAAGCACTGTCAAGCTGAGTATATGACTTCAGGATTTTTCCCCACTCTCTTATTGATAAAATGAATGTCCTGTACCAGTGTCCTCCAAAGCCAAGAAAAAAAAAAAAAACGAGTACATGTTCTGTAATGAATGAGGATTGTCCAGTGTGAAAAGCAGAGATAAATTAGAATACCAACATCCATATGCTCTGTGGGATTTCAAGCAGGGTGATAGAGGCGAATAGTTAATGCTGATGTTGTGTAATGTCGTTACCAAAGAGATTTAAGGTTTAAGTCTGGGTCACTGAAACCAATAAGTTTTTGTTGCTGCTGTCACTGGATGAAGAACTCTTACAGAGATCTCAACCTAAAAATCAGACTCCAGAGTGATTAATTCATTTCTTTTGTTATATAAATAAGTCTAAGACTTATCGTTAAGAATATTATATGAAGTTCTGCATAATCCTAAAATATAGCTTAGTCAGCCTGAGAACCTTATTAATTGTTTAAAAAAAAAAAAAAAAAAAAAAAAAACTCTCATCTGAAACACCTCTTCTTGTGTTAAAATATTTTTCTAGTGACACTGAAGTAATTTTGAACTCTGTACCTTTAGGACCCACAGTCGGTATAATGTCTTTAAAGACGGAATTTTTACACACAATCATATACATATAGTAATGTTAAAAGACTAGCTACATCTCTCTTTAAAATTACTCAGACTCATTTTCTACTGTAAGATAATTGTTTGGAAAGTTTAGACTTTCAAGCTTGTCAAGCCAGCCTTTGGCAAAAAAATAAAATCAAAATGTATTCACACTTGCATTTGATTTACATGTTCCAATAAAACTGTGCAATGGTTTATTAGGTGGCTGAACACGTATAGGGCCAGATTCATTTCTTTTGTGGATTATACTGTCATTTTAGTATTGAGATACAAGGTATTGATGAAAAGGATTAATCTGTCAGGTTAAATATTCTTAGAGTCAGTGTTTGTTCATGCATAAATGGAAGAAATCTGGGATGTCCACCTATAAATGACTTGTGAAGAGTTACTGCATAATAAGTAGCTATTAATTGTTATTAATATACTACAGGCATAAACTGCATGCATTATGAATACTGTACTGCAGCTTAGCTATACATATCAACAGAAGGATATAGCTGTGCATGGGAAAGATTCTTGAACAGGAAGACAGTTGTCATTGAAATGTCATTCAACAACATGTTACATTCTTTCTGCCGCATAAGCACTTTCCAAAGGTATTTACTGCAACAGAGAATTAAGTACCTGTCTTTATTTCCTCTGCTTATAGGATAAAATGAAAAGTAGAGACAGATGCCTTCTTTCACAAGTCAAAGCAATTTCAGCTAATATGAGAGTTTCAAATATCACTGAAGACCTCTGGCAGACCATGTTGGTGAAAGATACTAGATATTTCTTAGGAAAGAGCTGAGATCCTGCAATGTCACATAAAAAAATCTATTTTGCCCACCAAATGCTTTCATTCCACCTAAGTTTTACTGCTGATGTTCTTTACTGTAGCTGCTCTTTATTTAAATTCTTCTTGATTTGCACTTGGTCTGAACAGCTGTCAGCTACCTGCTAGACATATGGTGCCAAAGGCCCATGGGGCAAACCTCTTACAATCTACAAGATGCTCAGCTGCAGATTTAGAACATTTTTAGCACACTCTGACTATATTATAGGGAAACTTACCTATCCCAGACTCCAACATCAAACAAGACTTGAGCCCCAAAATTCATCACCTACCTGCCAGTTAAAGAAACCATGCATATTTTTTTGTTCTTTCTTTCAGAGAGCTACTTCAGCAAATCTCAGTATAGGAGCTTAGTTTGATTCTTAACCTGAAACACTGATATTACTCTATAACTGTGCTATAATGAATCATAATTTTAAGACATGTTTCCTCTTCCAGATCTAGCAATTCAAAAAAAAAAAAAAAAAAAAAGAGAGAGACACCTTCATAATAAATTTGATGTCTAGAAGTGTTACCAGTTTTCATACTTCCTATAACCAGTGTGAGCAATCTGTGCAGATTGAAGGAACTTTCTTGATAGGTCCTGAAAGGCACGGTTAAATTTACTCTTAAGCTCAAGATCTATTACTTTTTCCTCAGAAAATCCAAAGAGCTGGTGATGTCAGACTGCTGATTCTTTGGGTAGGGAGTGAAATGGAGGTTTATATATACAAAGACTATTATGTGTATAGCACTAGAAATCCTTGCGAATGAATAAACTCAGCAAGAATGGGTGCCTGCAGCACAAATACAGATATGTCACACATTATTTAAAGAGAAGTTTTTCAACAATAGGGAATGCTGGAGAAAATTAGGGGTTGAAGCAATTGCTGTTATATGAACCCACTTGACTAAAGGTATTTCTCAGAGGTTTCAGTTCAGTCAAGAACACAAGAAAGGCCATGTCCTCGTAGTTTGAAAAGAACACTTCATAGAAATCATAATTACACGCTTGGTGCCTACTTATTACACTGCATGGTTTCTCAGAAACTATAATAGCAATTAATAATTTCCAAAATAGAAACTTATAAAAATGTGTTACCCAGAAACCCCTGTAGAAATCCTGTTCAGCTTATAATGACAGCCTGTTATGGAAACAGCTATTTTATTCATTATAGCTAAAGTGTACAGTGTAAATGATGTGCCTTACATAAACAGTAAATTAATCTAACACTGAAGGTTCAAGGAGCTGTGGTGAAAACTCGTGAGATGCTAATTCCTTTTTCATGTCTATAAATAAGAGATGCCAGAGGTTTTACATTTGTGGTCACTCACTGTTAAAGAATGTTCTGGCCTTTTACTTCATCCTTAGCATAATTCCCTCCTCTAAAACATTTCCCTTTCTTCCTTGAACTAGGACAGGCTTGTATGTGCTATTGGACCTGACACCAGTGCTGCTAGAGAGAACTATTTTTTATGCTGGGAATAATGCTGTTATTGAAAACATACCTTCTCTTCTTCAGGGTATATCGGATTATCTTCTGCCTTTACATAGGAGATCCATGATATCAACTTAGACCAATCAGAACTCCTGTTATTGTGATTTCATATTTTTATTTTATTTATATATATAATTTTTTAAGATTCAGGAATTGCATTTCATTTCACTGATTATCTTGAACATAGTAGTTAAAATCAAAGATCCTGCAGTCATTCTGAATGCAGAACTCAATGGAAATTTTCCATTTTGAGCACTTAAAGGACTGAGCCTGGAGTCTCCCTCCCCAAATAGATATTGCTTCTAAGTACCATTCAGTTATTTTGTATGCTATGTAACTGAAATAGTTTTAATGTGAATATCTTGCTGACATTGGTCATTTTACATGGGTTGTCAAATTAATACATAAAAGCAACCATACTGCTTCAGAGCGTGGGTCCCACTAGTGCAGCACTGTCTGCAACACTGACCACAAGCACATACCTAAGGAAGAATATGAGCAGGCCAACTTCATATCCTAGTAATCTTTCAAACTCTGACAATTTTTGGAATTTCCTGTTCCTGTTTTGAAAGAACATAGAATTTAGTATGTTGGAACAAGCACATTCGCCTCACTTCCCCCACATTAGAAGACTGTGGGGCAGCCTGAGTGCATAGAGAAGCTGTCAGACTGTAGAGAAATAGTCTGAGACTGGCTGTCACAGTTGTCAAATCAACCATCATGGCTCAGCTCCAGGGGCCAGATTCCTGCTGCTGAAGGGCAAAAATAGATAAATAGGAGTCAGATAAATAGATAAATAAGATAAAATAGATAAATAGAGTCAAAGATAAGAGTCAGTATCTAATCATAAGCATGCATCACACATGCATAAAGAGGCAACTGCCGAAGAACTTTTCACCTGCAGTGCAAGTGGAGTGACTCAGTGGCCCTCCGACACATGACTAAGCCTTGGTTCTACCACCTTGGGCACAGCGGTGCTGCATTTCAATATATGCTGCAAGACTCCCAACTGTAAATGCGAGGCAAATTCAGCCCCTCTAGTATACCAAACCACAGTTGTGCAGCTGTTTTCCCCCCAAAGCAAAACAGTCATTTTGAATTTACTTCACATAAGTCACTTAGTGTCAGTAAAAGAAAATCACTCTGCTTTATCTGTTTCTCCCCAGACTAAGAGTCAGGAGTAATCTACTACAAGTTCACAACAGCAGCTAATGGTTTTATCTTTCATGTAATGCAGCTACATACATTGAATATATTGGGAATATTATCCTCGGGTTTGTGAATACTTCCCTCTGTCTCTTGATGGAGAACCAAGTGGCTTTTCTAGTGGCCTCGTTCAATAAAGGAAACATGACTATGCACAGACACTGGCTAGATTTTGAAGTAATTCTCAATGAGTTTGGCATTCATATGAAAGTTGTGACACTCTTCTTAGGTCTACAAACGACTCCATCCTTCCAGCTTGTGCAGAATCTTTTGCTGTCCTGATGCCAAACTCATTTTTGTTAATGGGCTCAATCCACTGTCAGGGCAATCAATGAAGTGCATTTTTCATCAGTCTTAATGGGACCTGGACTAACGCCTGTGTTTCTAAATAAAGACAAATACTGGGCTTATTCTATATTCAGTTATACGCATGTAAATTGGAAAAGGGCCAGCTGGCAACTTCTTTTTTCTTTTATTCTCTTTTGTGTTTTGTATGAGGAAAAGAAACCCACTTTATTAGGGTGAAAAGGGTAAACCAGCAAGATTACAAGGATGAAACTGCAATTCTCTTTTCAAGTGATGTTGCACTTGATCTGAATATCTCGTCTCAAAAGGAGCTTTATAAATTATCCTGAGTTTAGCATCCTGAGTAACTTACAGCAGCCTTAGGGCTGATATGACTTAAATTCAACTGCCCACATATTAGAAGAGACTTTTATATTACTGACTATTGGTTAAGTATAACAACACTCAGACTATACTTTTTACATGGCACCTATGTATGAGGCAGAGAGAATGTGAAGTAAACCTATCACATCTGTTCTATTCACCCCTTCCCCCTAGGGATTTCTCTTCATTTGTTTGCTTTGGCAAAGTAGAAAGATTTTTGCATGGGCTCTGGCATTTCCATGTGTCTAAAGATATCATAACACAATCCCTGTATTTGACATACAGGTGGATTATGACAATGGGTTATGCAGCAGACAGTTTTGAAAATAAGAATGACAATCTGTTGAGTTTTCAAATGATAGTTTTCTACACAAATTCTTGTGCACAAAAACGACAGAAAAAAAAGGTTTTGAGAACACATTCAACATTGCCAATGGGCTTACTCCAGCTACGTAGGTCCAGTACCTAGTAAATTTTTTCTCATGTGTTCTCTGTATAAATTGCCTCTCATTTTTGTAAATGTTTGGTTTCCACAAGTTGAGTCTAGCAAAAACTGATAAGTTTTCCCACAATTTAAACTTTATTCAGTAAGATTAAATCATTAGCAACAGAGTTAGAAACCATAGTTTTATCCACTCTCTTTCATTCTGCTTATTCCTGTTTGAAAAATGGTGATGGTCATAAAAAATCTGAGGTCTAACAGGAAAATAATAGCATTTACATACTCAGTATTGGCAATTCTGTCAAATATGTACAACTACATAGATAATTATTGACTGTATCTTGCACAGTATGCAGCTTACACAATGAGGAGTGGTCAGGAGTTTAGGGAAATGATCATCTAGAGGACAAAGAATGTGATAGAAATTACATGTAAGGTGGAAAGTGGCCTTAGAGATGAGCATGGAGAGAAGAGCAGGCCTCAAATGTTGGCAGGCACTGGTTAATCCTGTAATCCTTTCATGTGGTAGAGAGTCATGAACAGATATTTTCTATCATCCTTGAAAACCTATCTTCACTGACAGATTCTTTCTGTGTCATTCTGCATTTAGCTGTTAAAATGTGTTCCCGAAACATAATTAAATAAGATTCTTCCTTCCTTCCTTCCTTCCTTCCTTCCTTCCTTCCTTCCTTCCTTCCTTCCTTCCTTCCTTCCTTCTAGGGATAAATAAAATAGTAACAAAACTAACTATTCCCTTACTATTCTGTTCTGGGCTGCTGAGCTAACAGGCAACTGCTGTTGGTTTCCATGGAAGCTGTAGTTATTGGTGCAGCAATCAGAAATGGTTCACACAGAGGAAGTTACTTTTTCTTCTCCACCTTTCACAGCCTCAGTCATTTTACATGGCATTGATATAGTTAAAGACACAAAGCCATGCATCCTTTCAGCTCCATTCAGTTAGATTCACTAATAGCCCCTGGCACTGATGTGTGCCCAGGACATAGCCCCCATGGTTTGAACCAGCAGAGGGAGGGCTTTCCTTCAAGCCTTCCAGACTCCAGCACATCAAGTTTTGGCATTTCAAAGACAAGCACAGCCACATTTTAATAATCTGAAAATTGGACAGCACAAGGTCCTTGCCTGGAATATTTACTAGTGACTTATAGGGGTCAAACAATGTTTGACAGGGCTTCTGGAAAAATTTTCTAGCTGTGTTTCAAAGGATTGTAATAATTAAATGAGTGACAGAAACATAAGTATGAAATATCTGCATCTTTTTTTTTTCACTAGGTATTAATTGCCCATTAGGGTAACACTGAAGAATAAGAATACATAACTTTCCCTGAAAGAGAGTAAGAGATGTTTTGACAAAAGTTCAGGTTATAAACATTTATCAAAATACCTACAGGATTGCAGGCAGAGTTTAAAGCAGTTGTCATTAAGCAGTTGTTTTAAAGCATGGTGATAAGATATGTCATTGACCTACAAAATGAGAGTTTACCAGTTCAAGTTACCAAATTCTTTCAACTACTGCCTTGAATGGAATTCAACAGAAACTAGTTTCCAGTTAGAGAAGTCATATCCAGGCAAAAAGGATCATTGTTTGGGCTGTCATCCCAGCTGATGAATTTTCTCACCTGTGAGGGCTGTTTCATCAATTAGTTTATCTTCTCCAGTGGTATTTCTCTTGTCCATGGCTTTATACTCCTTTGATTCACTGTTTCCTCTTGATTTCTAACCTGCTGCATTTACTTAAAGACATTTTGCTTATTGCTACAAGTGGATTTGTCTGTACATATTTAATTAATGCTATGCATTATGTCAATATATGTATGTGCCCCCTTTTATTTGAGCCACACGGCTTATCTTTGCTTCCTCTTCAAACAGCTCAACTCCTCTTATGTCTTTCTTTTTGTTTTCTGCAGAAAACAAAATGTGGTGAGTGATACAAGGTTCCACTAGTGACAGAACCTTTCCATACAGAAATTCTATCTCATTCCAGTCCTTTCTAAGCTATGAGATATAACATTTTCAAAGCCACATAGATAGTTTACCCATACATTTTCTATGTTTTCTAAGAAAGAAGAGTTCTTGAAAGATCATTATAATGGCCTTCTCCCTAATGAAATCTGAATTTTCGTTTAAAATGACTTGATTTTCTTTATTCAAGAGCCTGTAAATTCTGGAGAATAACTTGCAATATGAGAATTCTTAACATCTTTTTATCTATATGTTCCAGATTGTCTTTAGTTAAGATCATTTGTGTTTAAGACCACAACTGATAAAATAATTATTCAGTGCTTGAGATCTACTGGAATTTGTTCCTAAACAAAAAGATAATCTCAGTGTTCTCATGCTTACATTTTAGAGGTCCTCATCAGCATGGATCTTTGAAGTATTTGAAACTGTGAGGTAGAAGTATATATATAATCTCAGATTTATATATGATTCTGACTTTGTCACTTTGATAAGCAGTGCTGTGTACTCAGCAGTCTGCCGTAGTGTTCATTATTACTCTTGGACTTGACGCTAAACAAAATCTTTAATCTGAATGGAAGTATTTTGAGGGACTTGAGGGAAGTGTCAGATGTTCTTTATGAGCAAGTGCCAGAGCAACGCCATGGAAGGAAAAGGATGTGAGAAAATTGAAAAATGTTTGCCAAATTCCCATCACTTCTGAGTGTATTTGCATATATTCCTGATATTCATGCACACAAATACTCTGAACTCCCTTACTTTTAGTAGATGAATTGAATTCCTGCATCAGTGTGCTTATGCAGGTAAAGTGCTGAAAAGATTTATTTTCAGATTACAAAAAAAGAGAAGATTTTCAGAAGAAAAAAAAAGTCACTAAACCATTTTTTTTCCCTACACAAGAAACACTGGACACAGGAAGCGTAATGAAAGGTTACCATAAAAGCTAAAAATAAACAGGGATTACTTGAAAATGCAATTGCTCAATATATCCAGAACTGCCAGCAGTAGTTTCCTCTTTAGGCAATTGGCTTCATAACCTTACCCAACGAAATTTCCTGGTCAACAAGTCTTTTCAGAGGCTTTACTAAAAGAAAAAAAATACATTGGTTTCATTCAGTTTCCTTCGGACTGAGTCACTTCATAAGAATTCAGACTAAACAATTATAGAAGTTGCTAAAAGTAAACCAGTTTATCTCTGTAGAGGAGTAAAGACAAACAAGCAGACATGAAAGCTTGTTGGAAAAAATCTCATTAGTCCCTCAGCTTGAAGGAAGATTTAGATATCTACTGCACATCTCTGTTTTTGTATTGAAAAAAATGATGTTGCAGTTTTTTTTTTTTTTTTTTTTTTTTTTTTTGAGCTTTCATAGACCCTCACTGGTATAAAGTAGGGAAGAATTTCAGACAGAAAGGGTAAGCTCCAAACAGAGTATTCAGACAATTACACAGAAGAATAGTAAATATTCTGTGAGAATCAATTGGTCCTGCATTTACTGCTTTGAGTGTTTTATACTCCTCAATGATGACCTTGGTGGGATTATTTACATGAACAAATTCAAACACACTGGACATGTGTTAGTAGAAAATAGGGCCCAGTCTCCCTCCTAGTTCTAGCCAGTGATTAATATTTGAAGGAGTGACAAATCTAACAAATAAGTATCTAGAATGTTGTTAAGAAATTCTGGCTCCAGTTTCAGTGAGAATCTGGATATCTTTTTGTTTACATAGCAACATGGACAAGTGCGTTGGCTGTAATCTGTTTTAGAGCTTCAAAGCACAAAGTACAAATCATATCCTTAATTCCAGATCTAACTCTTTTAAAAAGCTTCAGAAGTTATGATGAAGAGATCTGAATGGAACAAGACACAGGAATTACCTTCTATTTCAAATACTTAGATTATTTTTAGAAGTCTTCCCAGTCTTAATGAAAACAGGCAGTTCACATTCCAAAGACTCACCGGTTCTTCTTTTTAGATTTCAAAATTATAAACACAAAAGCCTGAAGTCTGACTTAAAAAAAGATATATCACAGAAAGTTTCCTATTAGAAATGTTTTTAACCACAATGGTCTAACAGATCATTATTTTATTTTGCTAGAGGCTTACAGCTATGGCTCCATGCTGAAAATCAGATCTAAGCACATGCTGAAATACTCACTTTCAAGTAAAAGTAAAAAAGTAAAAAAAAAAAAAAAGCTGTTTTTAAAGAAAGAAAATAATAATTAAAGTAAATATAAGGTAACACCGTGCCAGGAACTTTTTAACATAACTAAAATTATTTGTGCATGTCCATTAAAAATGCATGTAAAAATGCATGCAAAAATTCAATCTAAATATAATAGTTAAACCAACTGTTAACTCTGTACAAAGTAGATCACTTAAGAGAATGAAGTCTTGTACTCATTTTTTTTTCCAGGATACTTATTTTAACAAATATTTGACATTGTGGTTTAAGAATGCAGAGAAATTTCAAATGACGGACATGGTTAATCTCTGATGTTTCTGATGTTTCATTCCTCTCTTTCTCTGCAGATGTTATG
The DNA here is from genome assembly GCA_013398735.1 of Nothocercus julius. NCBI lineage: Eukaryota > Metazoa > Chordata > Aves > Tinamiformes > Tinamidae > Nothocercus > Nothocercus julius. The sequence continues at coordinate 1,290,009 of VZSV01000028.1, read as the reverse complement.
GATATAGAGCCATCAATAGATAAAGTGCTGATTGAGCTGTAATTGATGCTAGTTCTTAAAACATATTTTGAAAAAAAAACAGTATGCTTTTTTAAACTTTAAGGTCTTTTCTTGCTTCTTCTGCTTTGGTAGTCTATTGTAAACTTCCCGTCTACCTGCCACAAGCATTTGATTACAGCTTTTCCACCCGTCTAAGTGGAAGTGGAGTGAAAATCCTGCCCTGAAAGCCAATGGTCATGGAATTAAGGAAGAAAACAAGTTATTGTTCACCCTGAAAGTGTCTGCAGCCAAGAACAGCAAAGATTCCTCTAGTGCCTTTTCTACTGTCAACATTCAAAATCCTTCTTACTGTAGGTTAACTGCTTTATAATTTCATTTGGAACACATCTTCTAGCTAATTAAATAAATAAGATTAGATAGCCAGCACAGGCTGCAGGAGGTCAGTGAAGGCTCTCCTGGCAGACCAGACCAAATGTGAACAAATAGGAGAATACAGATGTTATATGAAAACAAATTTTCTAAAATAATTGTAGCAATACAGGAGAAGCCCAGGAGTCCTAAGTCTTTCTGTCACTCAACCTTTTTATAAACAAACGTGTAGGTTAATATCACTTAGGCCGCTTCCTCAAGCAGAATAGTTCAAAGATGATCTCTCAATACACAAGAAGCAAAAGAGGACAAAATATTCGCTTGATGCAAAAAGGCAAAACTATAAACAGGTGCAGAATCAGAACTTACTTATTAAAGGTGATGTGTGGAATGGCAAGCCCCTCTATAACTGCATAAATCATGCCTCCAAACTCTCTGTGGCTGGGAAATTCATCTTCTCTAGCCCCATGATTCTCTACTACAGATCCAAAAGTCTTCAAAGAATTGAATTACAAATATTGGAAGAGTGCAATAAAAGACTGCAACTAGAATAAAATATCTTCAAATATGAAAGAGCAAATTCTATATAGAATGTGAAGACTCATAATGCTCTCACTATATAAAACAAGCTTATTGCAGCTGAGAGAATTTCAGCTCATAGGCCCAATGTTAGAAATGCCAGACTTCATACTGACACACATCCTTTTCCTTTTTCTTCCAGTTCAAGGGCATGGCAAAGACTGAAAAATACCTTGAAGGAAAAAAAGAAAAAACAGTTTCAGTGTCTTCAGACAGGAATTCCTACAGCTTATTCTGCCCAGTCACAAGCCTTCTCCTTTCTTTGCCTGCCTTTTGGAGCAGGGTCTCCTCCTGGCTTACTTGAATGAGGGCACAGAAGCTCAGCGTGGATTCCATAGCCCTCAGGGTCGGCAGGCAGTTTGTCTCTGACCTGTGGCTGCAGCTCTCTCCAGAGCATTCGACATAGGTTGCTGGAATTACTCTGTAACGCAAGGTGACTCTTCACCTGGAAAAGTTGGAAAATATTAAATATTAAAGAGATGACAATTACAGGTGGTTTAAAACATTACAAAAGGCATTGGGGAATGCGCTTATATGTTTATCTGTAAATTGCCTTAATTAGCTAAAATTTACACATCCCAGCAAAGTTCCACTTTCTCAGCACAACCAGCTATCAGGCACAGGAGAAGTAATGCATTTTCTAATCATTTGAGCATCCTGATTCAACCAGGAAAAAAATCCAAATGCTCCTTTGTTTCTGTTCTTATGTCTTTGTATTGTTAACATGTTATATATGACTTCATTCTTTAACCAAGGGGTCAGTACATAATTGTGTTTATATTACACAGCTTCCCTTGAAGTGTAGTGTGACTCAAAGCTGCTTCATAGTAATTTCTTCTGGTGAAATTAAAACACATTCAGACAGGATTTAAGAATGCTATAATTAGTTCCATAGCTGTGTGCGGAAAGGAAGGAAGTCTGAAGATATTTTTAACATACCACATTAACTTCAAGTTGTCCTGAGTGCAGTATGCTGATTGTAGTCACATTTGATTTGGAGCAGAGCGGATTAACAGTGCATTCCTGGATACTGCTCAGTGCAATTTATACCCTCAAATAGATGATCATGTAATATTAATTTTGTTGTGTGTGTTTTTTTCCCTAGGTAGTTCTAGGAAAGTTTGACGTTTGCATTCAGTTTGAAGCAGCGGGCCTATCTGGAGTTTGCCAGAACGTCCCCCACACTGTGCAAACTGCTGGGGGCCAGAAGCCTGTGGGAACCACCTTGCATTGCCTCTCCAGCATCTATGCCACACTTCTCTGCCAAAGCTATGGCAAGCCTTTCTTCATGTTTTTCAGCAAACCCAATTATAGTCCTAAGCAAAGGGCCGAAGTAAAACAAGGTGCAAAGAATATGTCAAAAAAAAATTAGATCTGCAACCAGTATGCCCATCCATTATCTTAAAAGGCATTTTAAACCATATGAATTTGGTACCATCTAATATAAAAATTATCCTTTGATAATTTTGATAATTGAACTTGTGAATCAGAATTAAAATATGCACCGACTTTTCCATTTGTATGTTACTCTAGGTAGCAATGCAGAATAATCTGAGTGAATTAGATGTTTCATCTGAACCTATTGCATCCACAGAATTAATTTAACTATATAATCATACTTACCAATGCTTGAAACTTTGAGATGGTACAGTTTCATACTCTGCTGCTGATATCTGAGCCAAAAAGCCCATAACCTCAGTCCTTGTAGGATTTGCTGAGAGGATGAATGGGAAAATTCCTGTATTAGCAAACAGGCTGAGTGTTAAGTCATCGTCATGGAACTTCAGAGTCGAATTTTGGAATTCAGGTGTCCATTTTACAGAATCCCCGCAAATATCAGAGTCATTCCTGTTGAGGATGAGTTCCCATAGTGGACATATGAGTAACTTCCTGAGCTAGAATTATGAGTTTAGTTTAAAACCATGCTTTGTTCTCAGTTTAGGAAGGGACTTATGGACACACACCAAAGGATTATAATGAGTCACTTGGATATCACACAGCAGCCCAGAACACAGTAATATCAAATTAAGTATTTTATTTTACAAATATATTTATATCCCTATGTGTTTCCAATTTCCTAAGGACAAAGAAAGATGAATGCAAGACAAGATCTTTTTCTTTTTTT
>VZSV01000028.1:1273204-1286161 GCA_013398735.1 Nothocercus julius | reverse complement strand
TTTTTTTCTGGCCAGAACATCAGAGAAACAACTTACAGTTTTTCCGCATTCTGTTTGTGGCTCTGGCACTGACTTGCATCTCAATCCATAAAGCAATGGAAATATAGTTGTGTTTACCTAGATAAAAAAACTACTGAGAACAGAGAGAGAGAGAGAGATGAGCATTCATTCAGAGAATTAGTTTTAGCCATACATATGTCTATTTTGATTTTCTTCCTTCTAAAATGAGAGTGAAGGTATGTGACAGGAACAGGTGTGGAAATCTATGTTTTTTTTAAAAAGATATGGAAGGGCAGTTTCAAATCATAGCAATGAAAAACATCAAGCTCGAACTCCTTGTTCAGTCAAAACAAATAAGCACATTTTTAAGAGAGTATTTGCAGTAACTATTTCATACATGACATGGAAGAAAGGTCACAACAGAAAAAAAAAAACAAACTATACTATGCTCAGAAGAGTAAATTAATCAAAATCCATTGTATAAGCAGACCACTCTGACTTACATTTGTAAAACATCTGAAAGGGTTTGCATAAAACATTCTGTACCAAAGAAAATCATTTATGGTATGGGTAGAATGATTATATAATTTTAGCTTAGATTTTGTGATGAGGAGATGCAATATGAATCAAATGCAAGTGTACAAAAAATCAGTTTACATAAGTTACGAAAACCTGTGGTTCCGCTGATCAGACAATTTACTTGTGCATATAACTTGCTCAGCACACATGCTCCCTTGCGCTGTGCTGCCAACATATTTGCTTTGTCAATTAAGAAAGATTGATCACTTGTGCATTTTTTCATGAGTTTTCCTTTACAGGGGCACTGAATTTCAAAACAGAGAAATCTACATAGCCTTCCTAAACAGCAAACAACAGAAGCTGGCCTTTTTTTTTTTTTTATGATTTTTTTTTTTTCTTGAATGGTAACTAAAGCACATTAAAAGCAAAGCAGAAACGAAGCTAAAAGGAATTGCTTTGTTGCAGGGATCTGTTTGGAGAGAAATAGGTACTAATGTGGTGAAGGAAATGGGTTAAGAGAGGGGAAAGTACTCAAGCCATTTCTTCACTTTTCAAAATAGAAACAAAGGAAAGTCTCATTATTTCTCCTCCCAAATTCTACATAAAAACAGACACACCAAGAAAGATAAATCCAAAGTGCTCCCCTTTTGCTAATTTATATATCTAGATTTACACATAGAATTTTGAGTAATAACCATAGGCAATTAAGTAGACGAACCATCTTGTTTCAGAAACAGATAATGGTTAGTATTTGCACAAAACAGCTCAGCTTCAAAGAATTTTGTTTCTTTCTTTTTTTTAAAAAAAAAAAAAAAGTAAAAGCCACTTTACCAGAAAACTCCAGATCCAGATAATCATAACAGGGTTTCTTGAACAGGGTTCTCTAGCACCAGGGTTTCCCCAGACAGCCTACATTTTGTGCAACATAGTTCATTTCCCATTTCTGAATCTTGAGGATCTTCAAAGAGTTCAGAAGAAATAACAAAAATATAGGAATGAGTTTGTTTAATTTACAAAAAGGTTTAAAAATCAAAAACTTTTTCTGATCTATTTTAAAAATCGTATTACACAGTATTTGAACTTGCCATCATACCTACCTTTTTGGCCCATGTGAAGGGAAATGAACCAAAAGGAAAATCCTCTATAAAAGTATCCAAGTCATTTTTAAGATCCCAAATGGAGTAGTGCTGAATCCTATCCCATGGCCCACTGAACCCATTCTCTGTGTTTGGACTGGTGCTAGGCTGGCACACATGCAGCCATTGTTAATCTACTGAACAAGATTAGCTCTCAACCTAATTTACCTTATTTTTACTTTTATAATATTTCTAAACATTAATATAAATAACTTTCTGTCATGCTGTAATGTGTTTTATATATATATATGTAAGTATATATATATATATAGTAAAATATATATATATATCTGCTGGTTTAGAAAAAAGCATCGAAAACATCAAGACAGAGGTGTTTGGGAAAGAAGGACTGGTGATTGAAGTATATGAAGAATGAATGAGTCTGAAGGTTAATGTTATTAAACCCAGCACTTTAAAAAAGAGCAAAGGTGTGAGAAGCAGTTAGATGGACTGATGCTCTGTGACTGTAGAACTTGAGGATAAGAAAGTCAGAACTCCTAAGAAGCAGGGAATCGATCAGCAAGCTAGTACCTGGCCTTCAGATTGCCATTCTCAGGATAAGCCTGGCCAAAAAAAATCACTCGGATGCTAATGTGAGGCCTTAACTCTCATTAGTCTTTTAATTCAGGAGTCTCTGTAGAGCTTTTTTATTTATCTGCACTGTGGAAAAGAAAAAAAAAAAAAAAAAGTCTCCTTTTACTAACAAAACCTGAAAAGGTATTTGTTTTTAACCGCAAATTGCTTTTGGAATCCTACTTCTTTTGACTCATAATGTGAATAAGATCAGGAATTCCAGTATTTTGTAACTTGAATTTCATTCCAGTGATCTGCAACCAGAAATTCCAGGAAAGTTCCATATTGGAAACTCTTATTTGTGATGTTTTAGCAGTCTGATGGTGTGGTAAGCCAGATGGACTTTATAAATTTTTGGTTCCCTAACTCTGAGTCTACACTGGCATAAGGCTTTCAGAACGATTGCTCACAGATGCAGGTGATACACTTACAACATTTACCTCTCACCTCCTGTATCTCCCTACTCCTCGTTTCCACTGGAAGCAAAAGAGGCTGAATGTAGAATAACTTGTGCCTTGCTGCAACTTACAGCCAAAGACTGACCTTGAAACACAGCCTGGCAAAACTGTCTTGGATCTCTGGGTCCTGGAAACCTGCACTCCCCATCAGCATAGGAATACATCCGGCATATTGCTGTGCCAGTCTGCCTGCTTGGCAGACGCTGTAGGAAACTTACTAACTCGACCTATTTGGTTAAGTTTAATAAAATAGATAGAGGTAGTTTCCTCCGTTAGATAGGAAAATTGTTTTGTTTTGGTGAGAAGGTATCACCCATCTTAAATGAAAGCTATGTACCTAACTTAAATTTGTGCCTCTCTCAAATTCTGAATAAAATAAAATTCAGTCCCTCAGGAAGATTCCTTCAGCTTCCTTCAGTTCTGCTTTAAACACCTTTTCAATAATAGTGAATTGATATTTAGGCAGATGAGTTCATTCTTGGCTTGGTTTGTTAAGAATGACTGTATCCAGTAATAGTTATGACACTACTTTTCCAGGCTTCCATCTAATGCAGTCTTGCTTCTTGCTAAATCACAACCACTTTAGGACCAACAATTTTCTCTTCTTTTGTGTTTGTTTTGTTGTACCGAATTTTAACATAATATTAATCTGATTTATACCTTCTTTTTATAACAACAACAAAAAAAAACTCCTGTACAGCAGTATGGAACTCCTTAAATATTAATAATGTATAACTCATTTCAGAGTTCTAAGATACTGTTTTCATCTTGCTCTATTAAATCCATTACTAGAACATAATTTGGTGAGTGGCAAGAACACAAAGAAACAATTTTTTTTTCCACCTTGTTTTAAACTATCTTTGGATATGCAGCTACAATTGAGTTTTTAATAAATATTTTCCTTAACTTAGCTTTATTTCCTCAGTGAGTTTGGTTAGCAAAATCTGCTGATGGCAAAATTGGGGGGAAATATGAAGAAAGGAAAGAGCACTATATTAGGCATGAAGAATTGTGTGTGAGGGTTGAAAAAATAAGTAAAAAAAAAAGGATGAAAGAAAAGAAATTTAAACTTGAACAAAAGTTCTTTATACAAATGTCTGCTCTGAGCCCCTCAGGATCCTGTCAGGATCTGCAAAACAAAAGGTATCTGAATACATTAGTGGCATATAGTACACGCAGTTTATAAGGTTTCTGTCTAGATTTGCTATTTCAGTGAAGAAGAAACAAAGAAGAAATGTTAATGAAAGAAGTGTAAATCTTGTCTACAATACTGTGGGCAATGCTCCAGAAAAGTATTTCTAAAATACAGTCTTCAGGTAAGGGAGGTGTCTTGATGATGCAGGAAATTTCTTCAAATGGCATTTCTATGCCTCTTGGCAAACTTCAGTGTATGTTTTTATTATTAATCTTGAGTAAAAGCCTCAGCTTTTACTCCGCTGAAACAGGGAAAAGCACTTTTGGCCTTCGGACTAATATTAGGGAACAGAGAATTTTACAATTAGTTTAGGTAGTGGTAGCACCTATACTCACCTTAGGGTTCCTGGCGTGCTTCAGGCTGCCTCGGGCACTGCCTCTGCCCTGAACCCTGCTGGGCCGAGCAGAGCGAGGGGCTCCCAAGAGAGCAATGAGGAAACGAAGTGTTTCCCCAGCAAAATGCTTGTTGTAAGGGCCCAGCCCAGAGGATGTTTTCAGAGAAGGCCCGCTCCACCCCTCTGGGATCAGTCCTCTCCAATGTGAAACTACAGAAACCGTTTTTTCAACAAAATGACCATGCCTTTTATGTGGGGGTAGAAAATCAAGAGAACTGGCAGTTCACACCTTCATGCATTTGTCAGTCACATTTCTCAAAAGAGTATTGGACTATCTGTTAACTTCGGCTGTTTGAAAAGAAACATTCAAAGCCTTTCCTGTTGAAAAACGCAGGATTTAATGAGAGAAAATGATTCCACTGTCCACTTGTTAGGGCACTGAAATAAAGTGGAGTTGGGAAATTGTAGCTTGCGCTCGTAGTCTCCACTGGAGACAGAGGCAGCCCCGGAGGCAGGGCCTCCTTCGGAGCCCTGTGCTCCACGCTGAGCAGTGGTAGCCGGGCAGCCCCGGGGGGCTGCTCCAGGGTGCCCCAGGGCCCCGCTGCATCTCAGGGAGAGCACTCCAAGGTGGCTCAACATCCACCAGTGACCCCGGATTTGGGTTACACTGAGATGGAAGATTTCAGATACATCCTCTGTGCTGGTCCTGCGACTGATTCACATCACAGCAAGATGCTTCCTGGCTCCATGATATACCATGGACAATCTAATATAGGGCTCCGGAGTCCTCTCTGGAGATGAAGAGCCTGGAAGTTGAATGGTGCAGTTGTTCAATGCCTATCTCCTTGATGAATCTAGCCTTTTGAACCCTCAGCTAGAAAATATGATAGGACAATCTCTCGAATGAATGAAACGATCATGGATCACCTGACCTTTTTGCAAATTTTCCAGACATCCCTTTGGAATTTCTCCAGTCATTGGAATGTCTTCCTCTCCCTCCCCTGCCTCAAAATACCACAGAAGGTTAAGGTGATTGAGAAATTCTCTCTGCAGAGTGGAAGGTTATTTTTAGAAAAACCTTCAGGATGTCAGCTTTAGTAAGTACAGGATGCCTGATCTCCATGCTCACATCGTGATGAAACTTAAATTGAGCAGTTAATCAGACAAAGTGTTATTTTTAGAAGAAGATTCATAAAGGAAATTGAGTATCACAGCACCTTTTTTAAATGTTCTAATGGTATTTACAGCCTTGAGTTTAGGGCAAATGCTCCCCTGAATGATGCATAAGAAGCACTGCTCTCTAAAATTTGGATTCACAACAGTGCACATGCTGAGAAATGGCCACAGATAGCAAATAGGTAAAGCCACCAGAGACATGATCTCCTCTCTGCCCTTACATGTTTACAGCTGAGAGACTTTTCATAAGAAGGAAGCTGTCTTAGGGTCCAAACTGACTGTGTTTAACACTTAGCATTTAAATGATAGATGGAAAAGCAGTTACCGCTGCTTTCTCAGCACTCAGTGGTTAGTGCCACCCACGTACACACACTCAACATGTTAAATTTAAGAGCTTCGTCTACATCTCCTGTTCCACATCTTTAAGTACTATCAAGACTTTCTTGAGAACGAGTGCCCTTCCTCATGAAGGTGTTCTTGAGAAGTAGGTTCAAAACCATGCCCTGGACTAAAGAGTTTTTGAGCTGCTGTGAGAAAGAGGGCACCAGGACACGACTTTCTCTTTTTTGTCTGCTTTCCTGTCGCAGGGGGGTCCCAACTGCAAGGTGCAGAGCTTCACTTCCTTTGCCACCGCTGTTCTCAGGTCTGAAGGGTGTCAGCGAGCACGTCTGGTGCAGAGGTGGCTCTGCATAATGACTCCGTGTGCCATGTGCTCCAGAGGCTGCTCTACCTCTGGGTGCTCTTGTGAGGAGTCGGCCTTTGTTAGGAAGATGCTCTCCCCATTTGCGGACAATCAATGCATTTTGGTATTATCCTGATTTGAAGGGCCAATGTGATTCAAATCGATTGAAGTTTGTGAGTTGCTTGGACTTGAGCCCTGCTCACTGAATGTTCATACTATATTTTATGTTTATAACTGTGCACTGGAGCACAACCTGTCCTCATTTCACAGCTGTAAATAAAGTGATTGCACCTTTATAGCAGTGTCAGTGAAAGCAAAGCCCATCACCTGCTCTTTCATGGGTCAGACTTTAAATAGCATCATTTAATATTGCTCCTTTGAGGTGTGTATAAATATGCTGAATCACGTAGCCAAGCACTTTTAAAGAATCGTTCGTATTTTCAACCCCAAGGCTCTGAGCAGCTCTGCCTTCCATTCTTCATTGATTTTATATTCTAGTCCTTTAATCAAAATGTTAGGTTGTTCCATATCATACACTCAGATTTCTGTAATACATTTTACACCAACACTATTACTTTTAGCAACTAAGTGTGCAATCTTATAAAAAAAAAAGTCCAATTAGCTTGTCAACTTCCACCCACCATAAACAGTGTTGAATGATTTCAGTTATAGGTTAGAAATATAATTATCTTTACTTCTCTATTAATTTATCAAAGTCAAGCTGACAGGTCGCTAGTTACTTGGATCATTTCAGTCACCCTCTTTAAGTAAGTGGGGATATACTGATAAGAACTTCGAATTTAATTTGCCCAAAGACATGATGTAGCCATGGCTGTGCTATTTCCCATTCTCATTAAGATGGAGCTATAATCATCTGCTTTTACAGTTTTCCAAAATTTCAAATTAGTCAGATTTAGTAAAAAAAATAATATAAATAGTCCTTGAAATAAGATTTTGTGGTTGGCTGCGAGTCATGCTGCGACTTGCTTACTCCCATGGTTATTTTTAGTAGCTGCTGCTTAGCAGCCTTCTCAGTTACTGTTGGAATAAAAAGTATTTCATCAGAATGGGAGATTTGGTATTGATACCGATTTTTTCCCTAATTGCAGAAGTATTTATTTTCCAGTTGATGTGAACATCAGGATAATTAAACAGGCTAGAATAGAAGCATTTTGCAGTATGATATACATAGCATGCTGCTCTTCAACAGCAAACTAAACATACATTTGAATTCACAGAACATATGATTTTAAGTCTTTTAACATAGCACCGGGTAGGAAAGCCTAAACTGGGTCGAAACAGGAGGGCAACATGGTTTTCCAGAGGTGCCCCAGGAGTGAGCACGGTGCTGGGCCCTGGGGAATTCTCTCAGCAGATGGGTGGTTGCCAGCTCAGGTGAAGTGCCAAGCGGACTCCATGCTGTTGCTGCCAGAGGTTTGGCTGATATTTCAGCATAATGCTTGCAAGTTCCATATTAACCAAGCTGGCTCCAAATAAACTGTGAGCTCTGCACAGAGCGCTGCAATATAGTCATTGCTATATATTCATTCTGTGAATGTACCATGCAGGACTCCAGGCTGCAGTGGCTCTGTCACAGTGACACATTCAAACTGGGGATCAAGAACAACATGATTAAGCTGGATTTAACTGAACTGTCTCAGATGGAAAGAGTCAAACGATCTGGGCAGACCGATACATCCGCATGCAGAATGCAGCACCACCAAGCCCACATGCTAGAAGCAGTGCAACCATGCTAGGGTGACATGCACATTAATTAGCCCTTGATTAGTCCTGGCAGTGACTTCTCTGGAGTGAAATTTTCCTTTCTCCTTTCAGTTTTGCAGCAGTTTCAGGAGCTCTTGATGAGTAGATGTCAGATGGCAGTTGATCGTTCTTACACTTCACTCACTTTGCTTTCTGTCCCTGATATTCCAGGGGTGACTGATGAGTGACTGACTACAGAAAAGGGAATGTGTTGCTGGGAAGTTTTTAACCTTTGTGGGTGCTGCTATACGTTGTAATGAACAAGTTCACATCTGCAAAGTGAGGTGTGAATGTTTACTTTATACACTGTTATTTGACAGATCCTCAAGCTTATTAATTTCCAAAATATTATATAGTTTATTATATTGTCTTTATATGGTGTAACTGCAAGTCGAAATCACAACAATATTAACAGCTGTACTAGTCTATTAGCAGATTTGCCTAAAATAACTCATAAGACCCTAAGCAACTAATGCACTTTGTCCTACAAAGAAAAATTACTCATATTAAATAAAAAACTATAAACCAAAGTGAACAACCTTGGGAAAAGGATTGGAAGAGGTTTGCAAAAAGCATTTACATTTTTCCATTGTGCCAATGTGAAACAACCATTCTTAATACCATAGAATTCACATAAGAATTAACTGACAGCAACCCTGACTTCTGTCTGATAACTGCATTAGCAGTTTTCAGTGAGTTGCATTTTTCTCATCTGTTCAACTAGCATTACTCTCTTTTGTCTCAGATAAAACTGCAGATGTTGAAAGCACATTTACAATAACTGGGTACTTGTGTGCAACTGTGTTGGACTGGCCAAGGTTTGCAGAAAGAAAGAGCACAAAGACTTGATAGTCTTTCAGGTAATGGCTTCAGCCATCGTAATTTGCCTGAATTTGCCCTCACAAACAGCTCTTCTGTAGTATAAAGATCTAAAAGTGCTGGAAGAATAAATACAGACTATAAATATGCCCATAAAACTTGTAGAAGATATTGAGAATGACCTCAAAATAGTAATTAGTCTCTATTACAAAAGCAGCATTGATTTATTTCTGTTTATATGAGCAGAATTTTGCAGAATCTGATTTTACACTGGGATAAAATGGGTCGGTAGTCTATTGGCCATCTTCTGCAGTCTATATGCAGAAGATGTAAAGTAAGTAAAACTCCAGATGCTTTCATTAGATTTAAGGCATTACTGGAAAATCTATTACTATAATCACTTGCTAAAACTTACTGCACCCAAAACTCTTCTTTTGGAGTATATGAAACATAACAAATCAGCTTATAAGACAAAATAATTTTTGTAGGTAGTATGAAGCACACAAGCATGCAGTCCATACAAGATGGACGGAAAAGAATGAAAATTCATGAATCTTGAACCCTGAAGGGAATATAAACCAGATAACAAAAAAGGCAATAACTCAGTTTTTATAATAGCTTTACTGAGCTCAGAGAATATTCATTCTACTTTAGTATGACTTCCTCTGTCATGATCAGGTGGGCATTGAAACAACAGCCTTCATTATTTTCTTCATAAAAAAGATCAAAATCTATTCATTATCCTATAAGGAGGACAACTGAATAGAATGCAGAGAACCCATTATTAAACTATCATTCTCATTAATTTCCAATTACATGACGAACTGAGCACTCTTTCTTAGCTTTGTTTTTGATTTTTAATGAATATAATGGAATTAACATTACTCAGTTCAGTGATTCACAGAATTGAGCAGAAATGTGCTGAGCTATAGAGGATCATGTGTTATTTGCTTTATTTAGGCATGAACAGGCTTACTGATTCTACATGTGTGATAGAATTCTTCATGCAGAAGAGGTTTTAGGCTCTCATCCAATACTGTAGTGAGCAGGATTAGGAATCCCATTCTACAGAGCCATTTAGCTTGCCTCTCTTTGTGCAGATTAAGAACTATCTCAAAACTAGGTTATAGTTTTGAAATAGCACCTTGTAATAACTTTCATATTTTGAATTGATTAAGGCTTCTTCATGTCCATCCCTACTAGGCAAAATACACAATTTACTTTTGGGCATTGCTGAAGTGCTTTCTGAACTGAAGGTAAATCCTCCAAAAAGACACCGACAAGTTCATCACCTTCAGGATCTGTTTAAATTGCAAGTTTTTGAGACTAGCGTCCCAAGAAAGCACTAGGGAATTACAGTTTCAATACTCATATTTTTATAAGTTTGGACTGTAATGGAGTGGTATTCTTCTCAAAATAGATTGTGACAGGGCACAACATGTAACAGTATCAGAAACATAATACAAAATAAGTACTTCAAAGACCTACTGTCAACCTGAACACATTTTATGGGATGATCTGTGATCCAGATGGTAGTGAAGCTGAAGCTCTTATATGGTCACAGTGCTGTGGGAATAAGATACTGTGATTTGATGCCAGAGTGTGATCAATAAAGAAAAATGTTGGCAATATTTTGGAATACTGTACATTCTTAACTGCATGGCATGAAATCCAGTGATTAATAGTGGGATAGCTTTGAAGAATTACTGGAAAAGTTTCAATATTATTTTCCTTTGTAGTATATTTCCATTTAATGGATTGGCAAAGAAATAACAATAAGAATTTACTGGTATGAATAATGTAACACTGGCACATTCTTTATAATCTTATCCAACTGGCGGTCCTCGATTCCCTGCAGCATTACCTGAATTTCCAGATACAAAAACAAATGTATGATTTAAAATATTAATACAAGAATGTTTTTTTTTCAAGATTCTTCTACAGGGTAGCCACTGAATATCTAAACAAAAATTCAGCTGCTCTTCTGTATGTCAGATTTTTCCAATCAATTAAAAATCTGCAAAAATTCTTCTATCTATATTTATGTAAGAAAGGATAGAAGGAGCCCTCAGCAATAGTATTTTGTCCTTAAGAAATCCCTGTAGAGTCCATACATGCTTTTTATAAATATTAATGATTAAGGAATTAAAGCTGTTTAATAATTCTAAAAATATTAGAACTATATAATATACTCTGCATGTCTGATGACACAATCTATTAAGAGGCTAAGATTAACATTTTATAAGACATATTTCTATTTATATGTTTGGAAAATCGCATCGGTTGAAAGTCTTTTTCCCCCATACTGCTTCTTATTTCTCCCCAAATAAATCAGCTGGTTCTGTGAATGTGGCAACTGATGGGAAACTTAATGTTTATGATTTTCTATGCCCTTCATGTTAAAGCTTTCATACAATAGTTTCCACTGAACCCAGGTATTGCAAAGGCAAATTAACTATTTTGTCAAATGTGTCTACTGCTATTTTTACAGAAATTGATCAAATTTAGGATAATTGAAAAATTACAGTTTGCAAATGACAAGTAAAGACTTACATTTAACAGATCAGTTCTTCAGAAGTTCTTTCTCTCTTCCCTGAGAAAGCTCCAGATGGGCTGAATAAAACTTTGCCCTTGTGCTTAAGCCCCAGGGCTGGACCAAGAGCACAGAGTAGTGCAGGTTGGCATCTCAGAGTTGCCTTGGAAAATTCAAACTTTTTTATGAAACTGTACTGAAAGATCCAAAACATCTTCAGGACACAAAAACAGACTTAACCATCCAAAGGAAAACATTCTAAAATGAATATAGTGTGGATGCTGTGTTTGCAGCAGTAGCAGTTTAGTTCTACTGATCCATTCCTTTAGCCTGTCTCCAACGAACCAGTGGTATAAAAGTGGAATATACCAGTGGTATACTCCAGCTAACAGCTGTGGTAAAACTGTGGGAAACACATTTCATGAGATATTAATGGGAAAAAAAAAAAATCTGCCTTGGTAAGCAAATCTGGATTGGAATTAAGATGGAGGAAAATATAAAGAGGAAATAAATCTGAGTACTAGGAAGTATAGGAGAACCAGTAATCAGGGCAGTGAGATGGATTAGTACTTAGAACCAAGTGTGGATGTAAGATGTAAGACGTGGAGGCGAAAACTTTCATTAAATAATTAGTGGAGTACAAACTGTAGCTAGTCAATTGAGAAGAGCGAAAGGTAGAAGACTCAGTTTTAGAGAAGAAATATGACTAGGAAAAATGAAAGGAAATGTATTGTGACAGTGTTGAGGTTAGGGAGGACAGGTATGCCACACTTACTGCAAACACATACTCCTCAGATCCCAGTATAGAACCCTGTCTTCCAGTGTCATATGATTCCTGGGTATTTGTAGCTGCTGTGCAGTGCCCTGCTTCTCCTCTACTGCTTTTGGATTTCTGGCATTCCTCTAACCTATGGACTTGCTTGCAATATCTTAGATGGGTTTTATTTCCCAAGCTAACTCTAATCTCAGTTTAGCCTAAAGACAATATTCTTTCAAGGCTGGTGATGTCAATGGGATTTCTGTTCTCTTTTGCTGCATTTGAACTTAAAGGAAGGCTCATAATTATATAACTCTCTCAGCAATACTCCTGCTCTATGCAGCATGGAATACCAGAAGGTTTAAACCAAAATTCCACGGGTGTATGAAACTTGTAGTTCAGTTAAAAATATTCATTATTCAGAATTGTTAATATTAGTACAATCCTTTAGCAAATTAAAAATACTTATAGCCTCAAAGTAAATCAAGCAATGGCCTTTTTCTGTTCCAAAGTCAATAAATGTAAATACTCCACTTGATAGCTAACATGACTGATCTTGGTATCTGTATTGGATGGATGGCCTGCATTCAGGCTGTTACCTGCTAGGTATATTACAAATAATGATAACAAAATGATGCCACTATACCATAAATCCCTTCTGCTTCTTTTCTCTGAATAGCCGTTTCAAAGTCACTAGAATGTTCATGTACTTAGAAATTCACTTAGTTTAGAAACATTTCTGTATTAAAATGAAAAACACCTTAAAAACAGTAAGTGGCATTTATTGGTGTTCAAAATAATCTATGTATATCTACATGTGTTCTTAATAATGCAAAGTATGCTTAATCATAGAATCATAGAATCACAGAATGCTTAAGGTTGGAAGGGACCTCCAGAGATCATCTAGTCCAACCCCCTGCACACTCAGGGTCACCTAGAGCAGGTGGCTCAGGACTGCGTCCAAGCGGGTTTGGAAGATCTCCAGAGAAGGAGACTCCACAGCCTCTCTGG
>VZSV01000028.1:1240289-1266097 GCA_013398735.1 Nothocercus julius | reverse complement strand
GCCGGGAGCCCCGGCGCCGCTCCGGAGGCTCCGCTTCCCGAGGCTGCGCTGCCGTCCTGCCTCTCTTCTGTATTTCGTATTTTTATTTTCTATTTGCACACTCTAATTACTTGGCTCTCGCGGGGTGGGTTTTTGTGTCTCTCCCTGACTGAGAGCTATTTTGTACGGGCTGGAAACGAGCTAATCCTGCATAGGAAATGAGAATTACTTTCAACTTTAAAGTGTACCTGAAATGTTTAGAAAGCTTTCCAGTGCAAGCTCCCTTGGGCTGGGATTGTGCAGAGCTGGAGAAAGGCTCCTTTCATGCAGCAGGGGCAGCTTCAGGGTGTGTAATTTGCTTAGCCTCTGAACTCCATATGATTTACATTATTCAGATTTCTAAGCGCCTTTCCTCTTGATCTGTTGTTATGAAGTCATTTTAAAGAATATTTTACAAACTGAAACACTATATACTACATGAAATCATGCTTAGTGTAGAATATCTAAAATTAGGGCTGTTAGCATGTATTCATGGAAACCATGGTGCTTAATGTAAGGAAAAATATTTTACTAGTTTGCATGTCAGCTGGAATGGGATTTCTCCTTGGGCACAACCCAACACAAAAGGATAAGCTGAGAGCTCCCAAACTCCTGTGCACTATCATAAAGTAAAGTAAAAAATGCATATTCAAGACTGGTTCAATTTTTTCAACTTTGAACTCAGGACTCTCTTGGTAAAAGTGGTCTATACCATACCTTTTAATAGAAAGTAAAGATTTAGAGACTTTGCAGGCATTATGAGTGAGAAGAATATGTAATATGCTATCAAATTTAGCAGGAGAGATTGCTACTGCTGTGGCTTGCTAACGTGATGATATATGGCACCTGCAGACTGCCAGAGCTGCTGATCAAAGAGCGGTGCAGGGATCAATCTCTAATCAGAGCAGCTGTGAAGGGCCCAAGGAAAGTGATCAAAAGACTCAGAAACCCAGCTATTCTGACAGGAAACCAATCAGACTTTGTGCACTGGGCAGGAAATTATGTACTCTGTAGAAGAGAAACACTCCCTTTCTACTCCTTCCCAGTTTATCTGACTTTTAGAGGCTTTAGGGCACCAGATTTTGGCAAAAAAAATGCTTTAGCACTAATGTACTAGAAACACGTGTTGTTACGTTTCCTGCTGTTGCATTCACACAGTGTACACGTGAAGCATCTTGATGTACACGGAATTAGCAGTGTAGAATCTCGTGGGGCTTGGAAAGAGAGCAGGGATGTTGTCAGCCTGCCAGAGG
Source organism: Nothocercus julius (assembly GCA_013398735.1). NCBI lineage: Eukaryota > Metazoa > Chordata > Aves > Tinamiformes > Tinamidae > Nothocercus > Nothocercus julius. Next base: position 1,264,826 of record VZSV01000028.1, on the reverse strand, counting down.
AGGCTCGTTGTGCAGTAACGTGGCTGGGCCTTAAAAGGGCACTAAGGCCTCACAACAGCAAAGTAACAGTAATGTCTGGAGGGCAGGCCGTACAGGACAGAAGCAAAACTGATGTAAATTGGTTTAAGTATGTATGACACTATGTGCTCTGTTCTGTTTGCATACATCAGAAATGCAGCTGCTTCAGATCAAGCTTCAACTGGTTTTCAGTGCAGTTTGGCATGCTGGAAGATGTAGTCACTAGGTCTTATCCACGAGAAAATTAGTGTCCTGAGCTTCATTCTGTGCTGTTTTATACCTTACTACAAAAAGGATTGGGACTGTTGTTGACTTGAAATTTGCTTTCTAGTGGCAGAACTGCTAAACTTGCTTTAAAATAATAAAGATGAGTTTACGTACAGCTAAATGTGAACCCCAGACTTTTCTTAACTTATTTTAACTATTTGGGGGATCAGAAACTCTGGTCAAACCAGTTCTTACTTGATTTAATTAGAGTGATTTTTACACTCTACTGCAATCTAAAGGTTGTACAGCTTTTAGCTAGAGGCAGGTTAGAACTCCCTGGAGTTTTGAGTATGAGATGTAGCTGTTTGCATGCCAAGTAAGCTTTGGTCAGAAGACAAGGAGATTTTTCATTCACACCATCTACATTAAAAATTCTGCCTTTGACTTGTAAAGCTGCTAAATGGCCAAGAAATTTTGCTCTAGAATGGAATTACAGCGTTATTCAACTGTACACAGGGGTGCAGTAGCTGTTGGTTCAAGATAACACTGAAGATGCCTATGACCAGTTATTAAGTCAGTGGGACTACTTGTGTGACAAAAAGTGAACATGGGCCTCAGGGCTTTATTTTTTGTAGGTAGAGCTATTTTATTGGTTAATTAAATGCTTGCTGACTAACTAAGGGCAGTATAGTTTCGTTCAAAACCGCTTAAAACTTTCTCCTTGTTTCTGTTGGCCCTGTAGTCAGGTTTTCTCTAAGGAAAGGTATATTTGTAAACTCTGCTTGATAGCAAGAGTTTAGAAATATTTTTCTCAAGTATTTAATCAGTTGAATTACAAATAGAAAAAGTAGAGTTAAATACAATATTTTTCATCTGGAGGATCAAAGTAGTCTAAGCAACTTTTTGTTTGTTTGTTTGTTTTTAACTGAAGTAGCAGTAAATGGTGTGCCTAGAAATCTGGAGGGATTTTATTTCCATAGTTTATATTATGCCTGAATGGAGTTTTTGGACTTAGCAGGCATTATCAGTTCTTTCATGACTGTTTGATATGTTTATTACTGCTTTTTTTCCACTTTGAAGTAAGGATCAGGAAAAAATGTTCACTTTCTTTTTTTGGGGGGTGGGACAAAACCTTCAGGTTCTCTTGCATATGAAATTTGATTATTTGCACGATTTGCTCTTTTTTTTTTTTTTCCCCAATAACAGTTCTTACTACTTTTCCTTTTGCTTTTGAATACTATTTCTAAAGTAATTGCTTCTTCCTGTTGATGCAGTTTCAGTGGCTATTCATGATTTAGGCCCCTAGAGTTAAGACATTCACATTACATGAGTGTACCTGCCCATGTGACATTATTAATCTAGATTTGGTCACATATGAGATGACAGTATCTGAGTTCCATTTTCTTGGATATCATAGGAAAACATGAAGTAAATGCTCAAAGTTAGCTCTCCTAAGGTAGAGAAGTTGGATGTAAGATTTCTGTGAGAAATATGAGAATGACTTTATATAAAATAATGGAAAAGTTACTGTCAGGTGCCATTAGCATTGACATGTATAGCTTATCTGGTACACATATCTGAAGTGTGGTAATGAATGACTTGAAAAGGCCACCAAACTTAGGTCAGATAGCAATTCACTCGAACCAAGTAGTTAGATATATTAATTCTCCTGCAGTCAGTTGCAAGTGTGAATGGCACAGAATAAAGTTGATGAAGTAACTCTTACAAAACTGAAGCATTTATTTATCATTTCTGTAGCACAGGTAGCATACCAGACTTTTGATAGATATTTAGTCTTTTGTGATTTCTACTCACCCCTTATAAATGGAAACTTTTAATAGTTCACAACTTCTGCTAACATCACTTCGTAATGTATTTCTTAAATCTTCTGAAATGAAGAACACTAAAACTGCTTAAAACAAAGCAAAGAAACGTCCCTCAAGCTGGGGTCTGAGACATGCCTATCGGGGACTGTCCTTGCCAAACCTGGTGGATGCCTATGGCATTTGGTGAGCAGTGCCAAGGGGCTTCCTTCTCACCTCCCCTTGTGCCTCACCTTACGTGTTCTTTCAAGTCTGCCTAGAGGACACTCATATCTGTATGGCTTCAAAGGGAGCTTGCAGATTATCGGGGCTGGGGACAAAATCACAGTGCAGAAATTCTTTTTGCTTGAGTTCATTTAATTCAGGTTCCAACACCTGAAAGAACTTGTAGATGTCCAAGTGATGCAACACATCAAATTCTTTAAGATTAAAATGTCAGCATTTCACTTGCTTGAAGTGCAGTATTATGTTGGCAGATTTCTGGTAAAGCAATAGAATTCAGAGTGGTGGGAATTGGTGCCACATCTCCTGGCTTTAGCTGAGGGCTTGAATGCCAGGACGGTTGGATGACTCGGGCTGGTTAGCAGGTTTCCTTCTGAAAAGATACAGAAGTATAAAATGTGAATGTCAGGCGCGTAAAAGGAAACTTGATAGGAAATTGATGCAATTCTTCTGAAATTTAATCTGTTTTTGTTTAGTCCAAAGCTTGTTTTGAAACATTTTACCACCCCTTTCCTGGAAAGTGTAGAATTGTACCACATCCTCTTTTGATTCTAAGCAAAAGTCATGGCAAATTAGGAAAGCTTTTCAACACTGCAATAAATTGCAATGCAAGAAAAGTTTTTTAAAACCTGCTTTCTTGCCTTTGTAGTTGACTTCCAGTATGGTGTCTACCAATGAACAGCTTGGCATTCTTCCTTTAGTCCTGCTGCTTCTCTCAGTTGTTTTCTCCCAGGGAAAGGTTAGGGTTTAAAAAGACTGGAGCATTTTCCACTTATCCCAAATGCTTAGGTGTAGCAGCCTTCTGGTTTCCTTGTTAAACATCTTGAATGGAACTTAAGGGAGAATCTGTTGTTTTTTTGCAGTAACTTTTTTTCTGTTAGGTTTGAAGATCAGAGTTTAAAGCTTTGTGCCTTGTTTTTCTGTGTGTTTTAATATCGGACAAGGGACAGGGCATGCTTGAGTAACTGACAGCTCTAATGCCAAGGTGTTGTTTTGAACCTTGCCTTCATATAAACATGCTGGCTTTTATACATACAAAGCTTAATCTGGCCCGTTTGAATCTATTGCCTAGTCAACATGTAATAGCAAAGCACAACTTAGCTTCTTACAGCAGTGGTTTTGCATTAGAGCAGAGTGGGTTTTGTGGTGGTGGTGTTGTTGGGTGGATTTCTCTAAAACTCTGTCTTGTAGTTCCTGATTACCAGAGAGAACACACTGTGCAAACTCCATTTCCCTACAGTTGACTGTGTTCAGTTTCCTTATAGCTCAGTACTTTAATACAGACAGCTGTATTTTTGCTTTTTAGTCATAAAATGTGTATCTTGCAAAATACTCAGTGGCCTGTTAGGAACTGGCCTATATATAAGTATTTTTCAGAAGAAATATGTAGAACTTAGAGAATGTTACACAATAACAAATGATTAGAACTAACATGTAGAAACACAGTTATTTTAGTAACATTTATGTATCTATATGTGTGCTTAGTTGTTTCTGAATTTCTGAGAAATTAATTATACATTAAAATTTACTCAGTGCTGTCAGTCGCTGCTGGAAAAACTTTTGCAGGTTTTGTTTGAATCTGAGCACTTTTTCAAGCAGGTGAATGAAAAAATCATAATATGCTACTATGAAATCAAAATGTAAACTTCACATTTTCCAGAGGGTTAGTTAGAGAGTTGGTTATTATTTTAAGGTGACAATGTCTGGAAAATTTATTCATGTCTCCATTCATGGAAGTCATAGCCAGTGTTCATCTGTCTTCTGATTCTGTCTTCTAAACATCCTTGTCAGGAGATTTCATACACTTATCCCCAGTGTTACCTCATGTTAATTTGCTTCTAATTTTGTGATCCTACAGAGAATGCTAAGTGTATTTTTTTTAATATGATATTCCTTCTTGCAAGGCATGTGTACAATCTTGCCTTTGCATGATTTCATAACCTGATTTGTTTCTATATAAATTGGTAGGATGGGTAAAAGAGACTGTTCTGTTCTAAATACTTACAGTTTTTGTTAAGCACGGCCTTCATGTTGTATAGGGCCCTCATGTTGTATAGGGGTGCTAGTACAGGGAGGCTCTTTGGCCTCCCTTCCGTGCAGGCTCTTGAGAAGTCTTGTGAGTTCTGGCAGCCTCGCGGCTCCTGTGAGCATTCTTTCTACCTTCAGCTGATGAGAGCATGAGCAGAGCTGGGTACAAGTTTAAAAAAAAAAAAAAAAAAAACTCATCAGCTGTTTAAATCAACCTCTGTAAGCAACTAGATTGTTACTTCTCTGGATGGCTATTCTTACTCAAGCTGGGCTAATTTGAGACCAGATAAGTTAACTCTACAGTGAAGATACACACTGTGATAATCACTTTTTTGTTGCCATTTCATGTGAAGGTGTTGGAGAGAGGAGAATATGAATTAACTTGCTATATACTGAGGTCCTAAGTGGTACAGGCAAAAATAGCATTTGTACATACAATAAATCCATTGTAAATAACTTTTGAACATAGATTTATTGTTGCATCCTTTTACAGCAGTGAGAATGGGAGAGTTGCAAGGGAGAATCCAGTAACACCTTATGGATGTGCTTGTGGTGGCAGCGTGCCTTTTTGTGAATTAATCCTCATGAATTGGTCATTAATCTTTCGCTTTATGGCAAGTTCATTCAAGATATAATAAACCCAGGTGAGATTCCCCTAGGTTGTAGAATACCTCTCTTCCTTTATTTCCCCAAAGAGTCAGCAACACTGAAATTGCTCCTTGAGTTTGTTAAAACTGATTATTACTTGTTTTAAGGTAGCAGTGTCTTGACATAGCTCACTTTGGGGCACCTTTGTACAAATTTCTTTACAGTGCAAGCTGTGCTCTGATCCAAAATACAGACAGGTGAAGGACAAGGTGAAGACTCTTCCTCTGAAGAACAGGGTCTCAGTGCAGGCTCTTTACATCAGGAGCCATGTGCATTACCCCAGAAAAGTAGAACCCTTCTATGTGTATGTGTATATAAATAATGTGTATTTAAGTACTCTTTTCTACATGAGCAATATTGCTGCTTGTTAGCTATTGTTTTAAATTCCCTACAACTCTCAAAAATGCTGCTAAAGCAAAGTAAGGGAGGCGTTGAAAGGGGCCTTCAGCAAATGTCTGGCATCACCAAAAAACTTTTGAATACTGGATTTAAACTCCCTTATCATCTTTGCTCAACTTTTCTTGAAATGTTAAGTCTGTCTGAGGAAAAAGTAAAAATATCTTGGGAATAGGAAACAATGACTGCCTGTGTTTCCTGTATGTTTAATTCTTCTTTGCATTGCTTTTGCTGTCATATTATGAATTAGTAATAAAATAAAAAAGGTATTTGGGGAGGCCAGTTATTATGCTGTAGTTAATTAGTGAATTGGTCCCGTAATCTGATAGATCAGATTGAAACAAGGTTCGGGCAATAAAAGGTAAAGGATTGGTGCTCTTATTGTAGTGTTCAGTATTCTACATCTTAAACACATTACTTAGTTTGGTATGTATCAGCAAAGTAGTAAGCTTCTGCAAGGGAAAAGTCCAGGTGTAAAATAATGCAAGTTTTATATTTGAAGAGTAAGTTGTTGTGGAAAAATATTCACTCTCGGAAAACCGTGTGTGTCAGTCTAGAGCTGTTGATCGCTTTGACATTTTCTTATTGTTTGTTTAATAGCACAGAAAATGAGAAAAATAAGTTTGCTCAAAAAGGTACTGATTTATGAAATAACACACCATATTGCCTATCATTTCTTGAGGGAACTGAGTTGCCTCATCTTAAAGCTGTTTGTTGGAGAGTCTGATTTCCCTGCTCTCCCTCTCTGTGTGAGCATCTGACAGCCTCCACCCAGGACTAAAATAATCGGAGTGGCTCTCTGTTCCTCCTGTGATTGCCAGGAAGCCAGCACTGCTTTTGCACAACAGTTAAGCATTTCAAAAGACATATGGCACAGGAAATTCTTTTGCCGCATGTGAAGGTATGGCATTTCCAAAGTGAAAGTCTTCTGACTCTTTCACCAGTAGTGGTGAATCACATGAGGTCATTTCCATCTGCGGAGTCTGTTTCACTTGCTTGATGTTCTGCGACTCATTCAAATGCTTGAAAACAAAATGAAACAAATGGATGTAATAACTTATTTATGGAAAAATCATAAAAAGCTGCAGGGCCATGTAAACAAATTGGGTCATTTACAAGACGTTTAAGTGATGAATATTCATTCCCAATTCAAAGATATGGATTAGGTTTTTACAAAGATCTTGACTAAATTTTGTCTCAAAAAGACTTTCTTTTTGCCAGTGTCTTTTATATTATGGATGACAAATTTTCAAAAGTTTCTAAGAATACTTCATTGCATTCAGAATGAAATGGAGAACTCAGAGGACAATTCAGTAGTATAATTTGATTCTTTTCTAGAGAAATGAGGCCCTTTCTGATGGGCATGATTGCACTGTAATGTTTTCATAGAACTTTGTAGTCTTCTAGGGGAAAACACAGTTTCCCTTCAGGATTTAAATGTGTCTGAACTAATTACAGAGCAACTGTTTTGGCTGTTTGCTGTGTTCATACAATGCAGAACAGCAGCAGCTGTGATATAAGTAAAACTGCACTGAATAAAAAAAGATGTTGGGCCAAATTTAAGTGTGGAACATCTTATTTGCAGCGCGTCAACTCCCAAAACCCTTGTGACTCACTTCATCGTTTTTCAGAGAGTACTGAAAAGGGAGAGTGCGAAAGAGGATAACTAATATGATTGCCCAGCAAAATACATTCTGTAAGATTATTTATATGCTTCCATGTAAGCAGAAGCTAATGTATGCACAATTTTCTCAAGTTTGGGGAAGGAGTGTTAGTGTCAGCTGGTATGGGGCACTTTCTTTTCTGTAAGATGTGCTTGTCAGCTCTTCTCTCAGTAGTGTAGCTTAAACCACCTTGGATTACTCTTCATTTCAAAATGAAATAGCTACTCAGGGCAAGTTTTGCATTAATCTCAATAAACTGTGCATGGGTGATCTATGTGTTTATACATTGGTAAATAACTGGCTGCTGAGCCGTGTTTTGGCATGATCTTGTAGTCATGAAAATTGTAACTGTTACATGGGAAATGTTTCTGTATCATTGTACTTATTTGAAGAGGAGCTCCAGAAAATGACTCAGATGCATCATACTGTGCAGATTGTAACAGTTGAAAGGTTTGTATTCATATTATTGGCAAACATTTCATATTTTAAAAAATACAGTACTGGGAGACATTATATCTTAATATCTCAAGGCTTCGTTACTTTGGTACTTAGCGTGTCTGACGCTATATAAGCAGACTGGTATCTGGAGACACTTCTCTTGTGTGCTTAACTCTAGCAGACCAGAGAGTAAAGTAAAAACTTATGCCTGAGAGCTAATAAGCACTGGCTCCAAAACACCTGCTTTCTAGACAGGAGGATGAAACTGCTCTATCTGCCTTACCTATGAGAGTATGTAAGTTAAAATGCTTGTAACAAAGAAATGTGTGGAGTTATTCTGTAGTCCAGGCTCCTCCAGTGCTTGTGTGGGCAGGTCTGGGACATTCCCTGGAGGCTTATGCCATTCTCTTTGAATTAGAGTTTTTATTTTGTCCTAATTAAGTTGGGCATCACCATGATTTGGTGCTACTTTTTAAAAAAATTACTAAGGATCCTTCTTGGACCTGCTTTCTTTTCTTGTAATGCAATTGTTATCATTTTTTTTAATGTATATAAAATTAGCATTTACCTAGTCTTAATTTATGACAACATTTATATTCTCATTTCTAGTATAAATCTCAAACACCAAAATGGAGCCTTTCAGTCTCCATAGTTAAAAAAAACCAAAAACCTTCCTTCAGAATTTTCTTTGGAAGTAAAATTAAGAGAGTTTTGTTAATGCTCTTCCTTGCTCTTCCAATCTTGTGTATTTTGATCCCACATTTCATAATTGTGGTAAAATCCACAGACTGCCACACTGGCATCTTCCTGGTTAATCTGCCTCTGCTAGACTTTTTAAAGCATTCTAACCTCTCTAGAGTTGCACACTTATTTTTAGTATATATCTAATAAAATAAATGTTTCCTTCTGTTGCCCTCCCACTGCCAGCTGTGGAGTTTCTCACCCAATAGGTATCGCAGTGCTCCAGGAAAAAGCTTGTTCTGGACTGGTAACAGATCCAGTATCTTGTCAGTTGTATGTTTAAAAACACATGCTTAGGAAATGAACAGCAAGCAAGCCTGTGTTCTGTAGAAGATGGGTAGTGTTTCTGCTGTTCGATGGGTAATGAAAATCAGTAACGTCTGTTACCAGTCAAAATCATCCCCTACATCTTTGGAGGGCATAGCAGGTTTGTTTTGTAGGAATACATACTTTTGTTCTTACAATAAGAAATGATTTCCAGTTCTCTTCCTGCAGACTGCAGTGTTCTCACCCCCTGCTTCCATGGCATTCCTAGTGACAGAGTGTTTGTGGGCACATTTTAATATACATTGGTGCATACAGTTTATGTCAAAAATGAGAATATTCAAAAATACCTCACCCTTGTGAACATTGCAGATCTACAGTCAGATTATAGAGTCCAAAATTCTGAAGCCTAAATTCTCTAAAATATTCCGCTAGGCACTCACTGTTTTTCTCATGGAACTTGTCGGTAGGGTAAGTCAGAAAGTATTTATTGGAAGAGTTGCTACAGCCTTGTTATTACTTCTTCTGAAGTGGGGATTGAACATATGATGAATCGTTATGTCATTACTATTAAGGATCTTTACCATCTTGATACGTTTTCCTCATTGAGGATGTTTATTTTGCACCTTATTTTCAGTATGTGCAAGAAAGCAAATGGGACTTGCTCAGGTTTTTTCTTTGTTTTTCCTTTTGCCTTTTTTTTTTTTTTTTTTTTTTCCTTTCAGGAAGTACTTATTTTCACCTCAATGTTCATTGCTTTACATTTTGGATGAGAATGTACCATGCCATTTTTAAAAGCAAGAGTATCTTGTTTTGAGCTGGCTTAGACAAGCAGTGGTTAATATTGGAGCTAGAACTCTTTCAATTTTACTAAAAGATGCATAAACACGTCTTCAAACATACAACAAATGAAGTAATAACATAGATTAAATAGTAATCTTGTGTGTGTCTATTAAGGAATGTTAGTTAATATGACAAATAATATTTACATTTCACTTCCATTTTCTGGGGATTGGGAAAAAAGGATTCTTCCCTGTTTCTCTACTTGTCAGCTATTGTAACATTCATTTAATTCTAGGGCAATAAGGCCTGTTGAACATGTGTATCCTTGCCCAAGGTGCAGTTTGGCTGTGGCCAGTTTGCTCCACAGAGGGATAATGTCTCATCTGTATGGCTGCAGCTGGCTCATCCCATCTGGGCTGGGAATTTGTGTGTGCAGCCAGATGTTGCTACCGAATACAGAATAGAGTAACTATTGATTGCTGAACCCTGTCGTCTCTTTCTCTCTTCAGGATCATAGAAAACAGCTGTGAAATACTTCTTTTAATGAACAGATTTATAAATAAATCATATGCCAGATTATTCTGGTACATAAGCTACTAACTCTTCATTAATAATTTCCTGAGGCAGACTGTTACAAAGCAACACTGGGCGGTCATTGGCTTTGTCTGTGCTTTTTACTAGCCCATAATGATCAACTGGAATGGATTTGTACTGTTTTTAGAGGAAGAAATGAATACTGAGCCATTTTCTGCCTCGTTTCATGTTAGTCAAAGAGCCCATATCCTGGGAGCAAAGAGAGAAATAAAAACTTGCAGCTGTTACAGTTGTTCACACTAAAGCAGTCTTCAATGTCATACAAGTATTTAGATATGGAATGAAGTGCGGATAAAAGCAAGTTCTTGGGCTTTTTAGCAGTATTGGATTCTCAACATGAGCATGCTCTTTACGCTGTGTTTTATTCCTCCACATCAAAATGACGATGCCAGAAGTGGCCATTTTGAACTGCTTGTTTTTTGTGTGGCTAATGTGCGGTTCTAAGAGACTGCATTGTAGCAATAATTTTTATTAATTTAAGAGCAAATAATAATTAAGAGAATTAGGTTTAAAAGCAGGATCGACATATTTAAAAAGTGAAACTTAATGGTGGTGGAGAAACATCCCTGACTTTTTTGCATGCTTAAAAAAAAAAAAAAAAAAGTTCGGAAGAACCCACTGTTGTGCCATTCTTTGAGTTGCATTTACAGTGCAAGTGCTGCCATAGGGAGGCAGTCCTTGTAGGAATAAAATTTTGCAATTTGTGAGACTACAGAAAAGCTCACGAGAAGGCAAACCAAAGTAAGTGCCTAAAGCCTGCAGTAACGAGAGCCGTTTTGTCATTGAGCAGCAAGTGTCAGTGCGTTGCTATCCTGACAGGCCTTGTGCACCCGAGTTTCTAGAAGTGCAAGCAACCAGTTGACTTTTTAACTCCCTCTATTATATTCTCAAAACATCTTGAGAGCAACATCTAACAAAGCTCTCATTCTTCTCATTTTTAGTTAGGATCTCTGTGAAGGAGGTTAGTTTTATGCCTGAATTCATTTCTGATTGAGAGCTGTCTCCTAGCTGCAGCGAAGCAAATGACTATAAAATTCAGTGGATGGTTTGGTTAAGGAGGGAGCAGTGGAAACCAAGTGCATTCCTGTGGTAAAATGATGGGAGAAGGAAAGTGGAGTGGGAAAGAAATGCAAGAGGACCCATTTTAAGGTCTTGGAAAAACAGTGGCTTTGGTTGTGACAAGTTCTGTGGGTGTGTTTTTTGTTCTTATTGTTGTTATTTTTTAATAAACTGCCCCCTAAGGGGAAAAGGGTGTGATTCAGATAGTGGTTACAGTGTTGAATTGAATAGGAAGGTCAGCAGTTTGCACCTGCCAAAAAGATTTTGGTCAGAGATGTGTATGCATGCTGCGATGGGATAACAGGGAGGAAGAGGAGCTGTGGTAACTTCTGTGGTTGCGACCTTTGCAGTCTTGGAGCTTCTGAAATGAAGAATTAAGAGTCAAAATGGTCAATATGTGACTTTCTGTGCTCAGCTAGTCTCTCCTGTCTGATACAGTTAAAGAAGGGCTCCAGAGAAGAGTCTTGCAAGCAGCTGGAGTGGTCTGCATTTCCAAAATGAGCAACCAACAACTCAGTCCTTCTTTTTAACACCATTTGATTGCAAAAAAAATGTATCAAAAATGTAATATGATCAGCTGCTGAAAGGACTGAGTTCTTATGTTTCTGTTACATTCTCTGATATTCTCTCAGGTTCCCTGAGATTCCCCTTAAGGGACTGCTGAATAAATAAGTAAATAAATCAGAATACACAAACTGATACTATAAAAGCGGTACCCTCACTAAGGGGCTTGTGAAGGAAAAGGGGGTTTTATCACACACATATTAGCGATCTATAGTGAGAAGGATTTAAGTGTTAAGGTTTTTTTTTTTTTTTTTTTTTTTAACATACTCAGGCAGTGATATTGCCATGTAACGCACCTACTCTGCTGAAAAGTGCTATTTTGTGTCTAGACAGAACTTAAAGGATCGGCAGTACCTTCCCAAAGTTGTTTCAACTACATAAAATATAAGTGAGAATATATTGGGACTTCTGTGTTTGAAAACACATAATGTACATAAATGCAAGTGAGCTTTCTCCCCTTCTTCTTTTTCCTGATCATTCTCTATCCTTAGTAAAAGAGATACAAGGTTCATCGTTCCTCATGCTTTTTTCCCCACTCCTTCAAATCTGTGATGCAGGTTTGAGTAAGCAAAGTTATATTTTGAAGAGATTTTATCTAGAAGAGGAGCTCCCTTTGATAGCTTCAGACACCTCGCTGTCTCTCTTGAAATGAAAGCTAATTACTTTTTAAACTTGGTACTATATTCTATCTTTTCATAGCTTTCTTGAGCTTAAAAATCTCACTTGAAGATGTTTACATATTAAACTAACTGCAGCATGTTACCAAATGATGATAATGCCACCTCCAACAACTGATATGTAGCTCTTCAGGCTGTTGCTTTATGTTAGGCTTTAGACAGTATTAACTTTTTGAAATCCATGCAAAAATCTCCTGGGGCCTCAAGCTGGAATACGTTTTTATTGCTTTTTTTGATGCTAAAATAGTGCCAGGGACTTGAGGTAATGATCAGAGGAACATTTCAGTTATGTGGTTTTTTTTTTTTTTTTTTTTTTTTTTTTTTTTTTTTTTTTTGTATCATGATGTCATTCAGGTCATAATAAAGCCTGAGTTATACAAAGTACAAGGTCTCACTCTTTATCCTGTTGTTTTCCTGCTGGAGCAGGAAAGGCTTCCAAAGAACTGTGTAGTGTTAGAGGAGGTGGATCTGGAGAAGGTGTCGATGTCCTCCACTGTGCCGGTGCTGAGTATGATGCACTGGTGCTCCTGCATCCTCTCCCTCTTGTGGTGGGCACTTTAGATGGTCACCGAGTTCACCTATCACTTGCTGCAGTAATAACAGCTGCTTGTTACACCCATGGTTCTGGCCAGATTCTGGTGGGAGAATTGCTCTTGGTGCCCATAAATTCATTCTGAATTTTCTTGGTGTGCAGCAATGCTTTTCTCTATGAAAGCTGCTTGCGAGCAGCTCCTAGTTACTTACTCTGAGTGGATTCCTTCTTCCCCATACACAGGCTTGGCTCTGTGAGCGCGGATCCAGGAGTGCCATTCTCCTGCCTAGCCTTCCATCATGTTGGAGAGGATCTGGTACAGTTTGGGATCTTCCCAAGAAAGCTGTGATGACTGTTCATTTATTATGTTTTACTCTTAACCTCTTGTGGAAACCATAGAAGAGGAGGCTGCAACAGTTGTGACACTGGGATTCAAAAGCGGAGCTAAGATATTTAAGAAGGGCAAAGGAAACAAGACCATTGAGAGCAAAACACTTCAGAAGCTTACGCAGATATGTGACTCCTGTTTACCAAGAAAATTTCAAAGTTAAGAATTATCAAACTGAGTTCTAAAATTAGAAGTATTTTATGATATGGAATTGAGATTTAATTAGCTCATTAAATATTAGAGTAAGGAGAAATCAAGAAAATTATTTTTGATTGTACTCATATAGAACTGCTTTGTATTTGAGATGAAACAATTTTTATTAAAGGTAGGCAAGGAAAAGTAATTAAAGGTATGGAATAATATGTGCATTTTGAATATCATCGATGGTAATGAGGCCAAAAGGGAGAGATAAGGTTAAGTATAATGCTGTGATCTACAATACTGTAGATTAAAAGAAAGCACTAACAGTGCAATCTGTGTGCCAAGGCAAATCCTGGAGAAATATCTAGAAGGCAATAGCAGTCATATCAGGCCAAAGGAAAGTCCTGGTAGCTCAGTGTGCTCTGTCAGACAGTGCCCATGAGGAAATAGTGATGCTTCCTGGAGCTGTTCTCCTGCCTTTTAGCAACTGAGGAGTCAGATTTTTTATTTTTTTTTTTATTTTTTTTTTGGTAGCCCAGTAGCTTTTGATATCTATAGTTTGCTTTGGTAAGGAATTCTATAATTTAACTGCATTTCAGATAATTATTTTTTCTTTTGCTTGCTTTGAATGTGCTATTGCATCATTTTATTCAGTATCACCTAATTCTTTCCTTTGTATGCCTGCAGTTTTTAGACTTGGCATGCCACTGTTCTCTTCCAGGTGGACAAGTCCTGGTCTGCAGAGTCTCTCTTTCTGTGGGCTTGGGACCCTCCTTACTGTTCTACTATGCGTGTGCAAGCATGCACGTGTACATGTGTGGTGTCTATGCATATAGGAGATAAACATATTTGTATGTATAGCAGATCTGTATAAAAACAGAGAGAGAATATGTAACTTCTGTTTTTCCAAGTATCAAAAAAATATTGGCAGCAGTATTCAAGATCTGGGTATACATGGATTTCTGCAGCGATAGTATTTTCTCTTTGACTCCCTGCTCTTTTGCTGCATATTGTTTTACTCAGTTTTTCCTGGTAAGGGTGTATTCCTGTTTGCCGGAGAACAGACAGCAGCTTTGTATGTGGGAGAGGTGCTGAGAAACTGCTTTGAGCTTTGTGCTCAGAACTGGGAGCGATGGGAACCACAGCGGTAGGAAGCCATAAATTTTCCTTGAACAAACTGTTTCCAGGCTCCACTTAGAGCATTTCATTGTCAATACTGGCAAAAGTTGTTGTCATTTGGATGGTGACTGTAAAAATGAGAAGTAAACTTTCTCAAGTGTTCTTTCTGGAGCACTAAGTTGTGGTGTCAAGTGGTGTTTTGTTTATTTTGGCCTTGTTTTCTTTTTTTCCCATTGACTTTTTTTTTCTTTTTTCTTCTGGTTTGTAAACTTTCAGGACCAGAACCTGCTCCTTCAATAGGCAGTAAAGAACAGTAGAGACTTTTTCTTCTACCTTACTAGCTCACAAAAGAAACAGGTCCATTCACTGAGTTTATAGGAACAGCCCTTTTCAATGCTGCCCTTAGCAAAATGCAGCTTCCTAAAGCTTGGAAGCAGCCCAGAAGTGGCAACTAATGTGAGGGAAAGATGCCTACATGAAGGTGTAGGGATGTTGGCTCTTTGTAAAGCCCAGAGTGATTTGTCTTCCTCTTGTAATGGCAATAAATGATGCTTGTGGATTATTTCACAGTAGAGAAGATAGGGATTCTTCAGTGTAGTCAACAACGCTTGGATATTACAAAGAAGCAACTCCCCTCCTTCCCAAACCTGTATTTTTAACCTGTGAGAAAGTTTGCTAGTGAGTGTGACAGCTAGTCTTCTATGTTCTCTCAGCCTAGCAGAAAGGAATGATTCACCCACTTCCTGGTGGTATCTTCCTGAAGTTTCACAGAATTTGGCACTTCCAGGCTTTCTGTCCAGGAGGACATGGCACTGTTATGTTTACAAAGCATTTAAACTGTAGCATTTAAAGTTCACTTTTAAATTTGCACCAGGAAGTCAGCATTTCTAAGCCTCAGAGGTTTCATGAGAAATAATTTTCATGATTGCCTTCTACCATTTTTTGTTATTCTTTCAAGATAGCTTTGTAATTGAATTATTAGATGTCTTGTCTTGTTTTTGTTTAATGGGTTCCTGAAGGAGGAATGAGCTCTGTAGTCCAGAACAGCCAAATGCATGTCCTGCTGAAATTTCTTCTTCATCTTCAGCAGTGATGGATCACTCTGTTGAGCAAAGTCTCCCCTGACTGCGTCGATCTGAGCTTGTTTCTTCCTCAGATAAGTAGCAAAAGGGACTGACATTCCTGAGGATGGTGCCAGTGGTGCAGTGGTTGTTCCCATCTTCAGGAAACTCTTTGAGGAAAAGGCGCTTGCTTGAGAGATTTTTGTCCTTTTCCTTCAACCTTCTGCACTGTTCTTAGGAAGGGCTAAATGCTCTGCAGGGGGAAAGAAGCAGCATAGGTGGTTGTTACACTAACAGAAGAAAGCTTAATAAACCGCTTCATATTTTTCTTTGATTGGAGAATATTACTTGGCTTTACCCACTAAAGCAATTGACTTTATATGAAAATATAGTCCAAAGTGATACCACGCTAGGTGAAACATAATAGAAAGCTCTGATCTTACTTGGCTTAACTTGCTGGCACTTCCTTTTCTGGCTCGCGTTCAGTTGTGCCTGTGAGCGCAAAGGAATGGCATGTATTTATACATTTGTAAATAAGATCCCACACATTTTCCGCTTGAGAACAGGCTCTCGGGCCTTTTATGGTCAGGAAGGGGTGTTTCCCTCACACTGTGAGCTATCCATAGAAATCCACTTTTCCAGGCATGTTCAGAAACATATAGGTAATGCTTTGTGAACTGAATTTAATAAAAATCTTTTGTGGATTAAAGGGAAAAAATGAAGTCTTTTTAGAGTAAAATATACATGTCAGAAGGGCCACCATCTGCTAAGTGAATTGCCTCGTTCAACTTCTAAAAAATAGAAATTAGATCAAGCTTCCACTGCCATGATTGTTCTTTACAATGTGTCTGGGTATCAAGTGAAACTCAGTTGATAGTTGCTTAGTAGGGGTTTGAATTTTTCTGACTCTTCAATGTCAGTTAATCATAATGGGTCAACATACTCTATCAGCAACATTCTTAGGAAAATTTATTTATTTTAAAAAATTTAGGTGATATACAAAAATTCAAAGAATTGTAGCTACCATCAGGTGTGTTATTTCACTTCTCAAAGAAAGGTCTAATTCAGTTTTATTGGTATTGTTGAGTCTTACAGTGGGATGTGGAATATTTAGAAGTCACTGCTATAAGAACTATTACTAGAGTAATGTAGGAAGGCACAAATACAGTATCTCATTTATGAAGCATTTTAATTTTAGTGGATGTGGTAAATCTACTATTTTTCTTGTATGTGTCAAGTGAACTGTTTTTAGGGATCCTGTAGTATACAATACAAAATACCTATGCGATGTGTTACCCTCCACCCACTATTTTTAATCGTCAGTGCTTTAAACGACCACTAATGATCTCGAATGGATCATTTGTAACCATTGAAATACTCTATAAGGTCCATATATAGCTTTGTTAACTATTAAAAGCAACAAACCACAGGAAGTAGAATAATCATTTGCTGATTGTTAAAAGAAAGGGTCTTCAAAATTTTGACTTAATTTCTGAATAATGTTTTCTGCAGAAAGGTAAGTGACACTTGCCATTGAAGAACATTTCAATTTCTGACCTTTTTAATTTTGTCAGAATATAACGTTCCGCTTGTTATGATGTTAATAATGCTATTACCTGTATGCCTGTATAGCTAACAATAGTATGTTTTGAATTATAATGCTTTTGTGCACTTTTTTTTTTTTAAGCTCTGATCAAAGGTAACAAAGTATTTGGGAGGCTTTGTTTATTCTATTCAGAAATATTAATTGCATCTGATAGCTAGTTTCGTTATTCTTAACCTGTTTTTGATCATACTATTTTTTGCAAAGCATTTTGGTGCTTCCTTGAGTTTAGACAACTAGATTTGCAGTCAATGGAGAGGTTTGTAAAGTATTTGTACTTGTGCTTAAAATTGTGTGTGCTCTGCATCAGTAAATATAAACAAGAATTTAGGCAAGAATTAAATTCCTGAGGTTACCTTGAAGATGCTTTAATAATATGGCAAGCTATCTCTTCAAGGCCATGTTCTTGCATTAACCTATGCCTTTGAACATACTTAGTTTAAAAAAGATATATACCTTTCAAGTGTAACTAGCTGTATTTATTACTTGCAAATGCAGAACTTCTGCTGTAAGTGTTGTGGTGCTTCCAGCTTTGTTCTTAATAAGGAATAAAGGGTTAGTTATAAAATGAGCTTCTTCGGTTTACAGGTGTCTGGGGTTTTATTTTAGAAGAAGAAAGGGGGCAGAGGGATAAATGATACGGAATCTGGGGAGATTGAATTTGCCAGAACTGCACTGTCGATGCTTTCCTTGCTGTAACTTGCCTGTAACTTGCTGTGTCTTGTTTAGGAAAGAGCTGGTACCTCGCTTGCTTGCCTAACTTTTATGTGAAAATAGTGGAAGTTTTGTTAGTGAGAAAACAGTTGTGTGATGCTATCTTGCCTTAAGATGAGTCAAAAAGCATTTTCTGTTGTAAACAAACAAAAAAAAACTGCTGACATAAACTTTCTAGGGCACTTAGTCAATTCAGCTCTTCATCACTTTGTGTAAGCCTGGAAATCCCAGTGCCACAAGTTAATTAGTGACATAATCTTGAATGTTTTTCAGCCAGAGGGAAGAGCCAAAGCTATTACTTAAGTGGAAATAAGTGAGCAGATAGAAGAATAATAAAGAAAACCAGGCCTCAAGGGGATCTAGCATGTTCCTAGAACTGTTACTGTTGTCACTTAATGCATTTGGTTTTTCCTTTATATCTAAGGTATCCAACGTGAAATCTGAAATTGCAAGTAATTTTGCAAACTTTTGAATCAGAGATGTCTTTCTATTGGTGTTACAATAAAATGTGTTTTCTGTGAAGTCTCACTCTGCCAGCAGTCTTATTTTCTCTCCTCTCCCCCTTCCTCAAGTGAATTCCTTTTTGAACTGTTCTATCACTCCTTGTCTGTTATGTTATGGTTGGTAGTTCACCACATAAGTTAGTGCTTTCTCTTCTATGTAACTTGATAGCTGACGTTGCCAACTGATGTCATCAGTTAGGGCTGGAGGATGGACAAGGTGACTTCGCAAAGTTACTGGTCTCTGCTTTCTGTTAAACGTGCTCCCTAGCTAGCCTTATGCAGTGTCACAGACCTAATTAATGTTAGTTTTAGATGTCTCTTGCTCCTGGCTTGGGAGTGGATTCTCTTGCCGTGCCTATAAGGAGCGCTTGGTTCCTGACCAAGAAGTTCTTCAGGGAAGCTGTGCTCAAAGTTAAGTTATTACTTAGGTGCTCGTCTAGATCAAGGTCAAGGGGTTGAGCATCTTGTAGCTTCAGATTTATTAGTTCTTTGCATTTAGTGAGTAGTGCTGTCTAAAATGTTAAGGAATGTGTTACTTTAGAGGCTTTCAAAATAGATGTACAGTGCACTGTACCTCTGAGCAGCAGGCTTCTAGCAAGGGCTACTGTGTCTGAAATTGAAGCTAGAAGCTAGCAATGTGTACCTGAGTGCCTGGGTCAGATAGGAGCCTGCTGTGTGAGCTGCAGAGCCCCCTTGGCCTTGCCCTAGCCTGGGCTAGTCTGCACTCTGCCCGCGGGTCACAGCAGTTGTTGCTCTGAACCATACAGGAGAGGTTGTTAGCTGCCAGAGCCCTGAAATTGCGTCATCCCCAAAATGTAATAATATTTTGATGACCATTTATACAATTTTCTTCTCTCCAATAGCAGCATAATCTGCTTTATATTATAGCTTTCAAATACTCTTAACACTTTATTATTATTATTAATATCATAGTGGGTAGTTATCAGAAGTCCTGCATTTAACTTGGGAGAAGATAATCCAAAAACGGTTCTTAATAACAGGACATATTTGTTATTTCTCCCGCAGTCAAAAGAGTTCGGACTTGCAGAAGAGGTGGCTCCTTCTGCAGCACAGAGTCAGCAAGAGCTGTGTCCTTCACGTGCGCAGCTCCCTTAGCTTTGCCCCTCGTATCCCTGCTGGCAGTGCCAGGGCTCTTGGTCTCATTAATGCTGACCGACTGCCCGAGGTCGGCTCCTGCGTGCCCGGGAACACTCGTCTCCTGGAACACAAGTGGCGGTGCTGCTGTGTTCACAGGGGAGCCTTCTCCAAATGCATGTGTTTCTTTGCCTGACTTCCCAACAGGCTTGAACTCGTAGCTGGGCTGTGTCTTCTGCACCTGTATGTAACTGTGTCTTCTGCAAAAATGGTTATGGTTCCTCTTGCTTCCAGTAAAGAATTCTGCTGCTTGCTCCCAAGCTTGCAAATCTCCTTTGCTAATTATGAACCCAGTATTTAGGTATGGCAGCATGTGTGCGTGGTGGTGGTGGTGTTTTGCCTTCCTCTAATTACATTTTTATTCTGTGAAATTCTGATTTCATACGGTGATTTTTAAAACTTAGTAAATATTCCTGCTTTTTCTGATATTCTAATTCATTCCTGACCAGGAAGCTCTTCAGGGACGCTGTGTGCTTGTCCATACCTTTCATCTATTTTGCAGTGTAATATGTAAGCAAATGCTCATGGCAATCTGTGGAAAGAACAGTCTATATCGGGGAAAGAAGCAGCACAGATCTATGGAGAGTTTACCAAGAGTCTGATTTATAAAGCTTGGCTATCAAGGAGCTCGTGAAAATGTATTTATATAGTAACTTTTCATTGCATTTGAATTCCTAGGCTTATATGAAATCCACACTTCCATATCAATGGGTAGATAACAAGTACTGCTGCCAGTGGCCTGCATTTCTGGCCATTTACCTGGAAAATACAAACTTGTTACAATAGCTGTACTGTTGTTAGCCTCTTCTGTTCTTAATAGACTGGGAGATATCCTGACAAAGCCTGTTTTACAGCTTATGAGGAAAAAAAACTAAACTTAGGAAACTTTGCCTGTTTAAGAAGTGATAAATATGAATAATACTTAATGCGTTTTTTGCTATATACATTCGAAGAATGCATAAACAGGAATGTTTTGGTCTTTGTCTCAAGACATAATTAAATTTGAAAAAGAATTTATTAATATAACTTTGGTTAATAAACCTCTGTCGTGCAATGAATGTATTTTATACCAGTTTGAGTGCTAATATGAGAGTATGAAATAAAAATTTGGTATCTAAGAATGAGTATAAGACCTTTTTAGAGATATGATAGATTTGAATGTAAAATAATAGTTTCCGTCTTATCTGGTATATCAGTGGGGATACAGCAGCAAATGTAGTCATGTTGTTTTTCTGTTGTTTGAACATACTGTAATGTAATGTGCAAGTCTCATTAAGCTGTGATAGTTTATCTACGTGCACATTTGTGAGTTCAGAGCTCTAATGCGCAAACCAGGCATAGGGCAGACTTGCTGTACGTGGAGGGCTTTTCTGGTGCTCCATTCCTATTCTGGGAGAGAGCCATTTTGGCCTTGCCAGAGTGGAAGGAAGTAAGATGAGACTCATTGATACTGCCAGGGTTTTGGTTTCTTGATCCATGGGAAGTTAGGAACGTAGCCAGTACAGTGGTCTTCAGGGTTGGGCTTCAATGTCATAGTCTTATCCCTATTTAAAGCTGAAATTAGCGGTTAAAAATTTTAAAAGCTGCCTAGGACTTGCATTGATGTATACATGCCATTGATTTCGGAGCTAATTTTACATAGTTTTCCTCCTTGATTTCTTAAACGAGGCTGTGATATTACTGTTGTCTTGTGTAGGCTGTTTTGTCAGTAGAGCAGTGTTCTGTTAGTATGTTGGTCCTAATAAAAACTGCAGCATGGATAAACATGTAGATCTTCAGTGACCACAAAACTCTAATTGCATGACAAGCATATGAAAAATTGAGTTTTCATGTAAGCAGCTTGTTGAAGGCCTTTATAGCCAAGTTCCCTTGGAAGAGTCTATTCCATAAACCAATTGTATCATGCCATAAAAGGCGAGTTTTCTTTCTTTAAATTGAGGTGATGTAAAACCAGAGAAATAAAGACAAAGAAATGTACAATTGCAAAGCCTTTTAGTTTGCTTCCAAAGACTCGTTGTTGATGCTAAAATACTGCGTTGGCCTGAGTGGAGGGTGAATGCTGCCCTCTGAATGCAAAGTGCGCTCCCATCCAGCCTCTGCTCTCCTCCGTGGTAGAGCCGGAGCGGGGGCCTGTTCGACACGCTCATTTAGGCAAAATTAGCCTCTTGTCTTGTGCCTTCATGCTCAAGTTCTCACGAATAGTGGGGTCATTTACAGACAGGGGAGCCAGTCACAGTGACATGTCTACAGATTGTAGGATCAGAGTCTTAGGATGTAACTGATAAATTCGTAAACTGTGACTCTATTCTGTCTGGGTGTTTAAAAGATCGCTTATGTACATTGTGCTCTCTCAGGCCATGTCTACTCCAGAAGTTTAGATGGTAGGTGGAAAAAACAGCTTGGGAGGCCTGCAGGTCTGGTAAGCTCTGATGCCACAAGATGAGTTGCTGTTCGTGTGCAGGAAGGTCAATACATTGAACTGTTACGTTTAGTGCTTATTGTGAACATTATTATTGCCTTTTATAACTCAGCAAGGCTTATAATATGTCAAAGTCCTGGAACACTGTCTTCTGCTGGTGAAAAACCATTGATTCACGTGGGGTGGTTTACAAATGGACCGATGTTTTCACATGAGCTCCTCCCTCCCGCCCAAAAAAAAAAAAAAAAAAAAAGAAAACTCCGAAACTCTCTCATCTTTCTCTCTGGATCTTCCCCCAACTCCCAGCTTTTCTCCTCCCTGTATTTTTTTTTTTTAATACTAGTTTTATTACTAAAAGTTAAGCTCACACAGGTGGTCCTATTGAGAGGCTGTTAAAGCAGTTGCTTGAGCAATATGAGGAGACTGCCTGAATAATGCTGGTTTTTACATTTAGGGCTGATCCTGCTTAGAAACCCTCAGATAGGACATATGCAAGAGAGCAATAAAATATATGTAACTTGTAAAACATTCTGGGGTATGCAGGGAGTTTTAAGATCAGTCAGCAGCATGAATTTTCCCATGAGCAGTGTATTTTTAAGATATCTGGCCAATTGCTTCATCAGTCTTTGCTGTTTATCAGTTAGTTCTTTACATATTGCTTCTTTGCATAAAGCTTGTTGAATGGTCCCCAGAATCATGTAACCAGTGGTTGATAGAGTTCTGTTTCTAGCAGCAACAGCTTTCCTGGCTTAAAAAGAAATCAGAAAGATGCTGATATCTAAATTTTTGTCCCACACTTTCACTTGAAACTGTTGCTTTAACATGCAGTATGCTTAACTTCTAACATGTATATTCTGTGGTCCATGAGCTTGTATTAAAAATCTGCTGTGTGTTCCTGTTTTTTTTTTTTTTTTTTTTTTTTTTTTCTCCTCCCTTACTAAAGTTAATACTTTTAAAAAACAATGCATGGTCAAATAAGCAATTGGACAGAGATTCTGAAAACTGTTCTGCATAAATGCCCAAAATGATGGGAAATTACGAACCCCGCTGATGGAAGAGCCTTGCAGCGTAGGGTAGCTGGTATAGCTGGAAATCCTAGGGGGCAGATCCTGAAAGGGTCCCTAGGAGACCTGACTACTTTTCCTCTTACGCAAGGTTCCCTACCTTGATTATAGGAAGGGGACAAGCTGTTCTGCTGCAGTTTCATGACTGCGGTGGAGGCTTAGAGATTGAAGTTTGCACACAAGGAAGACGACGACGCTCTGAAGCACAACTACCCTCAAAAAAAAGAAAAAAGGGCAGCTTTAGTTTTAGATTTTGGGAGCAATATATTATTTTTGGCAAAGAATATAAAACAGGACTTTAGAAGTGTGTACGTATGTACATGGATGTGAGTGTGTGTGTGTTTATATTTTTTCTTTTCTTTTTTTTCTTTTTTCTGTGAAAATGGCTATAACAAAACAACTTGGGCTTTGGCTGACGATTTTAAAGACTTTGACCATTCCCAGAACCAAGCAAAGATTTTAAAAATAATATATGTAGTAAAGCGGCATGTGATGTGTTGTGTACTTTGAGTATGTGCCCAAAAATTGAATTAGTGCAGGTGGTTTTTAGCCGTAGTAAATATATAAGTGCACTCAAAAATAGTGATGTTTTTGAAATTAAAGTTTGTAAGCCAATCCATTGCAGATTAATTATAAAATGTCAGTCTCTATCCCTGTAAAAACAGGAATTTACTGAAAGAACATGGACAAAACCTTAAGTCTAGAAATCTGAGTAGCATCCCTGTAATACTGTGCATGCTATTGAAATAATCTGTGAATTAGTCACACATTCACCAGCTTAGAGTTGCTCTGTTCAAAACTTCACAGTAGACTGTAAATATTGAATCCCAAACGTGCTTTTCCCAAAAGCTTGTATGGGAAGCTTTACCATTTACTAATAAAAGAAAAAGTAAACAAACAGCCCTATCTCCCTTTCCACACAGGCAAGAGTAAAACGTCGTGTTAAGGGTATTTCAAACTGGTTTTAAATTTTTATATGTCCATATTAATCTCATCTTTCATGAAAGTGCTGTTGTCACTTCATGTACTCTATCCCTTAGGATTTAGATCTGATACTGATTTAATGCGGGAAAACTTAAACTCCCAAGAAAGAAAATACCTAGTTCTTGTCTGCTGTTCTGTTTGTGCAAGCTTGCTCTGCCCACAAAGTAGCAGTTCTGTTATTTATCTAGCCTAATCCGTGCTTCATGGCTGCATTTGACCTGACACAAATAGTCTCCTGAGCCGAGGCAAGAGGGACTTGCAGGTCTGTGCCAGGTGTTCATAAAGCAAAAAACCCTGTCGTGCTGGTTTCTGCAGAAATGGGTGCTGCTTTTATTCCATGTAGTGGCTGCAGCCACATTTGGAGCGAGTTCTGTGTGGGAATCAGCTGGTAGCACTCGGCACCTGCTCCGTCGCCAGGTAATGGCCACCATGGACGGTGTGAAGTGTCAGGCTTAATTAGGCACCCTGAAGATTAGAGATTTCATAATTGATGTCTATGACATCAGCTAATGAACAGCTCGGCAGACCTCAGCAGACATAATAATGGGGTTTATCTTTTTCTGAGCCTGTGCCGTTGTTCCCTGCTATGCCAGGTAGGCAGCCCTTCGCGCAAGGGCTTAAATAACAAAGGCTAGAGCAGTGTCAAACACACCTGTCCAACTTGCCCTCCCAGCAGTCCATGGTGAAGAGAAAGCATTCTTGTCACCTCTTGTCACTTCGATTAGATG
>VZSV01000028.1:1222435-1232725 GCA_013398735.1 Nothocercus julius | reverse complement strand
TGTTGGGGAGAACCATACTGGTCTGGTTAGCCCTTTCCGAAGGGGATGTGAATGTGAGGAGCCCTTCACCAGGGTTACAAGGGCTGTATTTCCACCCTGTACAGTGTTATCTTGGGTCTCAGGAGCAGGATTTTCTGCCGGGGCTAGTTTGCCCTGTGACATGCTGAACTACCAGAACAGACATATTCTCTATACAAAGAGCTCATGTATTCCCAAGAATACTTTGAACCCAGGCTCAAAAATTGAGTTTGCACAAGAGACCACCCTATTAGTCAAACAGTTGTTGAAAGAGAAGAATTGTTTGTTATCCTCCTTCCCCCATTCTGAGGAAGTCTGAAATATCCTTATCTTCAAAGCTTGGAACAGGTTTGAGGCAAGCTCCCTGCATGGCTGCACTTCCATCCCTACTCTTCTTCAACACCTGCATTCCTCACATTGCTACCAATCAGTCGGACTGCAGCTGAAAACCGCAGAGTTCACAGCCTGTGGAATTCGTTTGGAATATAAGAATTTATTTTAAGCAACCACTGATGTAAAAATAAAGTAAATGTTGATCTAAGACAATCTGTCTGAAGTCAGTAGGCTACAAATAGACCTTTTTCCACATTTTATTTTAGCCTACAGTCTCTGTAGCTAGAGCTTTTTAGGACTTTTCATGTGCTCTGGCAGCTGTATGGTAGTGAAGGAAGACAAAAGTCGTGTGGATCACACTTTGTAAATTGTATTGCAGTTTCTCCTCCACATTTTCATAGTATTTTTTTTTTTCATAGCAACGAATATATTTTCTCATCATAGACAGCAAGAAATACATAGTTATCTGCATCAAGTAGAACAGGCACAGTTGTCCACCCAGCTTGAGTAAGAGTAATACTGATCAACTATCTCTACTGTTGCTCATCTTCCTTTACAACTGAGGAGAGCTTTGACCTTCCTAGAATGATACTCCATGTATAAAACCTGGCAATGGGCACATATCTGCTCTGGCACAAGGCAGATTTAGATGCAAGTTACCCCTTTTCATTCCTAAGAGGGGGAGAAACCTGGGGGAAGCCGTGGCCTTGCCTTTCATTTTGGGCCTGGTAGGCTGCTATTCACCATACTGACCTAAGACTGAGAGGTGGTTCTGGGCCCTTTTACACTGCGTTTGCAACCCAAAAGCTACCAAACTTTGCACAGCTAGGAGCAGAAGTGCCCGTCCTTCCTGGAGAAGGTGATGCAGCCAGCAAGGAATGCGGCGCTCAGGCGCCTGCGGGGAGTGGGGAAGGAGCTCTGCTGTGGGCAAGGAGAGGAGGCGGCCTGGAGGCCGGGTGGAGAAGGCACCTTTAAGGGCGTGCGTAGGCAGTCTGCATGAAAGGCTGCTTAGGCTTCTAGTTTTTGTGATTAAAACTTGTGCTCTGTGTCAGAGTTCAGACTGCAGGATACTGCCAACAAAGTGGGCTCTTGGAGAGTGCCTGACTGTAATGGTCAGGCAGACGAAGCTGTAGCCTGCACCAGAATAGCAAAATATTCCCAATTTGTTACTACTAGAGACACACTGTGTTGTTGTGCTTTAAATGTTCTAATTACTTCACTGCATTTATTGTTTTAAATCATAATATGGAGATCGGGCAAATCAGAGGCTTGGGGTAATTCATGACTGGAGTGACTTGGAAGAACTGCAGTTTTGTTAGGCAGTGATGTCTTTATGGCAGTTTTGAAGCAGGTTTTTACTACCTGATGTTCATCCTTCAGGTTTTTGCAACATTGTTATACCTTGTTCTTGTTCAGTATGATTTGGTACTCCTTCATTGTGGTTTGACCAAAAGCAATCCCAAGTGACATTTTTACACTAGAGTGCATTGTGTTAATGTGTCACTTAGAAGGAGCGAGCTGGTAGCGCTTCAGGTTTTGATGCAAGTGTGCAATCTTGGAGCAGATTGAAAAAGCCCTGTAAATATTTAATTTCAGGGTAATTTCATCTTCTGTAAAACATGATTAATATGTTTGTTGAGAGGTTTGTCTGGGCCAGTATCCAAAAATATATAACGAAAATATATGGAATACATGGAATAAGGAAATATGTGGAAAATATATAAGAAAATAAGCAGATGATGCAATCCTTATATTCTGCCCTGGGCTCCTGTCATCTGGAACTCGGAGGCTTCAGGAGCTGGAGGTGGTCCCTGAGCACCGAGTGTTTCTAGTCTCTTAGCATCTCCAAGTTCCTCTTCAACTTGTGTGGCTCATAGTATTCACAATGCACTGTTCACAATATTTAAAGATTAGCTATGTCTTTTTGTGAAGAGCTACTCTCTTCTCGCTCAGGTTTACTTTGAACCTGCTACCTGCTAGTTTCATTTGAACTTCCGCAGTGGTAGGACTCGCCACCTGCCTGGGAAATGTCCTGTCTTCCTGGCTTTTCCAAGCATGAAAAGCCATAAAAAAAAAGCCCTGCTATTCCTGAAGAGAAGCATAGCAGGGTTTTTTTTGTTGTTGTTTGTTTTGTTTTGGTGTTGTTTTTTTGTTTGTTTGTTTCTCTCCTTGCTATTAAAGCACACTGGTAAAGCAGGAGTTGTGATGTGCTCCAGTGGGGGCCCAGAGCCTCGGGACAAGTGGGGATGTGAGCTCTTCCGGCAGCTTGAATGCAGCCCCTGGGGCTGTCAAGGACCGAGGCAGTAGGAATGGGAGTACTTGAAAGACAAATGTTCCCATCCATCCTCTTACCTGCCTGTGTAATTCCTGCATATTCAGCCATGGTCTGCAGAATTTTGACCGTTTTTCTGTTTCTCACTAAACTTAGAAATGGCTAAGGTACGGCAACACTTTTGGGGGCAGGGAGGGGGAATCCAAGTGTATTTATTCATTTGTTTGTTTATTTTTCTACATATGTGCTCATCATTCTGGTTTGACGCAGAGATATAACTAAATCTCAATAGCGGCTTGTTGAGAAGGAATGTGAGTTTAGTAAAAATACATTTTAATTTAAGAGGTTTGGTTTCTGAATTAACAAATGTGAAGAGTGAAGGTAGGAGTAAAGTTTCTTGAAACCTTCCTGCTTGCTCTGGCAAGATGACTGCTTAAGTACTGTGGCGAAAGTAATTATTTCAGAATGAAATTCTGGTGTTTGAAATGCACATTTGTTTTAAAAATGGTCTTTGACCTGTTTGTATCAGACCCATTTTATGGATATCTTGGCTGTTTTGGTTCTTTACTCATGAATAGCACAAAGGTGATGGAAACGCTAGTGCCAGGGATGATGATCCCAGCACGGTTTGGGGGAAGCATGTTCAAACTCATAATCATTCGCCTTTTGGGGCTGTCCTGCTGAAGGACAGCTTGCCTGGCGCTGCATCCCCTAGTGCTGGTGAATGGGAGTTTTCTGTCATTTTCCTCGGCCTTTTCACTAACACACTATGAATGTACAGACTGTCTGTGGGGCTGCGAATGCCTTCCTGCTATGAGCCTTGGAGTGGGCTCACTTTCTCTCTTTTTTTTATGACCAATTTGATTTCAAGGGAGCAGAAATATAACAAAAGCTCATTGAACAGAGTGATACTCTTTATGGGTTTAATGGAGCATACTTTACATGGCTGCCTCCCTAAGCCCCTTTGTTTTGTCTGCCTTGTGGAGTACTACCCCGTAAAGAAATCCAACACTTTGCTGTTTCCTGTTGCTCATTTTGTTCAGCTTCACCTATAAATTACTTTGAACTCAATTACAAAGCCTTCAGAAGATAATCAGAAGAAAACTAGAGACAGGAAGAAATAATACTGATTTGTTTTTATTCTCTAAATCTGCTTTATTGCAAGCTAGCTGGGCACAGGATAAAAAAGGGAGGGTTATAAAGAGCAATACTATTTCTGGTTGACAGTGCACAGGAGTTAATTTAGTATAATCAGTGCAGAGGACTTCCCCAAAAACCACCGCCGCCAAGTCCTCTGAATTAGCAGAGAGATTTTTTGTTGCTTCAGATTTTTTGTTGCTTCAGATTTTTTGTCCCTGTTTTAATTTTTCTTCAACCCTGATTTTGTGCTTGCATATTTTCAGTGCCTTTCATAAATTGCTTTATTACTGATTTACCAGTTATTCCTAACAGTGTCCAGAGAACTGTAATTTATGGCACAGTACAAATAATCTACAATTTATCTTTCTAATCCAGAGATCTATTCTTGTAAAAATTAGCCTGTGATAACTGCTGTGCAGATTGCTAACACTACATGGCTGTGGTGTTAGGCGTTGAATTAGAGCTGGCATAAGTGATTGGAGGCAATAAGATAAATGGAATAAGACAGTGAAAGATTATTAAATTGATTGAATGGTCAAGTTTTATGAGTGTTGCACCTGCAATGTGCTGGATTTGTCCAAACACTTTTGTCACTGCTAGAGCCTATGCAAAAATAATAAGTTAATGTATGCTTGTTATGGTACTGCCACTTGCTCAGTCAAAACTTGGTCACTGATGGCAGCTTTCACAAGCTTTGAGTTTTTTTTTTTTTTCTCTCCCCTTCCAGTTTGAGCTTGAAGTTGTGCACTTAATGAAATATCAGAGAGAAACGTAGTTATTTTTACCTCCTTTCACATACTTTGAGATGGAACCAGCCAGTCTCTTTCAGTACATGGGTCCAATTTAATAGAAAAGCAGTGTAAAGAATGAGTGCAAAAATATGGTGACTTAAAAATAGAGAAGAACACATAATCAGATCACATTAACTAAGAAAAGCAGCGGAGTACAGTAGTTTTGGTGTAGAGGGGTTGGGTTGGCATCAGAAGAGGATCCATTGGGCATTTGTCAGCTTCTCATCCCGACGGACTGTGTGTGCCCACCAGCAGGGCCAGAGCATCTTGGCGCTGCGGTGGAGCCTGAGGATTTGGGGCCTGTGGAGGTGACTCCTGCTTTTGCTTCGTGAGAAGCTTTCTATGGCGTGTCCGTTCTTGCTCTCCGTACGGCAGGGACCTGATCCTCTTGCTCCCACTGCCCATGGCTGACGGATGGGTGTCCGTGAGTTCTGAGCAGCACATCTAGGACCGTGGCCAGGGCAAAGAGGATTTCATTTCTTGTAACCTGCAGTAAGTCTGTGTCTTCCATTTCTGCTTGCTTTTACGCTGAATGTACGTATCCAAGTCTGTCTTTGAAATTCCTGAAATCTATTTGAGTTTACAAAGGAGGAAGTATAGGTATATATATAGGCATATATCTATCTATATATATATATAGGCATATAGGTATATATATAGGCATATATCTATACTGCATAGGTATGTTTTGTTGTTATTCTTTCCTCACTGTGCGTAAATTCACTTCTACCTAGTTCTGATTTCTTAAGCAGATTTGCTCATTTCGAAGCTGTTTCATTCCACTAGTAATCTTTTTCTTTGCAGTTTCTTTACCGCTTAGCAGAACTTTGCATGCATGGCTTCCATGCATGTTGCTGCATGAGATAAGTGGAGGAGCACTACAGTTCGGTGCTGCCATAGTTGTCATTTTTTTTTTTTTTTTTTTCCTCCAAGCTAAACAAACCCAGGTCCTTCAGGCTTTCCTCTTCCATCATACGCTCCAAACACAATAGTATTGGCTTTCCACTGCACTGTCCGGTTTGTCAGCCTCTCTCGCTCTTGGCACGGTCCCTCCTGAGCACTGAGTAGAGGAAAGCTGCCACTTCTGTCAACCTGATGGCTGGCGCAGCCCAATATGTGCTTAGCCCTCATTGCCGCAAGGGTGCACTGCCGACTCGCTCAATTTACTGCCCACCAGGACCCCCAGGTCCCTCTCTGCAGAGCTGCAAGCTCGGCACTGGTAGCACCGGCCTGTGGCGCTTCTTGCGCGCCCTCACATTTGGCTGTGAGCTCATTGAGGCTCCTCATGGAACTTCTTGCTGAGGTCCCTCTGTCTTGCTGGGGTCCCTCTGTGTGGCAGCCCCATGCTCCAGCTTGTCCACTCTCCTCCCCATCTGGTGTCGTCTTCAGGCTGGTTGAGGATGCATTCTTTCCCTTTGTCTAGAGCACTGATGAAAATATTAAAAAGCATTTGTCCTAATATGAACCCTTTCAGACTCTTGGCCATTACATTTTGAGCCTCATCATCCAGCCAGTTTTTCCACCCACCTTATAGGCCACACATCCATATCTCCTCAGCTTGACTGCTAGGAGAGGTACTGTGGTGTTATAAGGCATAATTAGAGGTCTTTGTAAAACTTACTAAAGTCTGTGTAAAGAAATTGTGCTGCCCTTTCCTTATATGCAAGAGTCAGTCACTTTATTGGAGAAGACAGATTGTTCAAAAAAAATTTGGCCTTAGAGTGTGCTTGTTGCTTCAAATCCACCTGTTCTTCGTGTGTCCAGAATCAGCTTCTGTTAGGACTTGCTCCTTTCGTTTTGCAGGGATTGAACTGAAGGTGACTAGAGCTCCCTGCATCCTTCTCCTCACCTTGTTTATTGTTTTGGTTTTGCTTTTGAACACACGTGAGCTTTGACCTGATATTTTCACTACTCTATATCCATATATATCCCTAGTGATACTAGTGCAGCATTCCCGAGTATGCTTTGGTACTTATTACAGTTGGAGTTTTATCACTTGGCAAACTCTTTTCTCCATTTCTTAGAGTTAGGTTTAAGTTTGACCATCCTGATGAAATTCTTTGTTTTTCTTCTGCTTTGTAAGATTTCTAATACTCTGGCAGCAGTGCACCCAGCACTGTTTCATGAGAAACTGTTGTTGTCTCTCTTAACCTATAAAATAAAAAAGGTTGTATTTCTGTCCTTCATGTCCTGTATTTTAACCAGTTATTAGTCTTTGAGGGAACCACTTCTGTCCTAGGGCACTACATCTACAAAACTACACAAACCTGAAATTTCTACATAGATGGTATTAAAAAACACCTTAAAAAATTACGCGCATGTTTTTCTTGTAGGCACCAATTTACTTGTGTGTAATTTCATTGACCTTTGTGGTAATAAGTGCAATCTTAATGCTTAAGTACATGAATAAGTGTTTTCAAAATTGTGGTTGTAAATAACAGGTTGTTTTGTAGAAAGAAATGTGTCTTACTGATGTGGTTTCTTGTTTGTTTGTTTTGAGGGATTTTTTTCTAAGTTTGCACTTCACATAAATAACTACTGATGCCTCCCATAACATGCCAAGGTATTGCAACATAGTTTCTTATTTCAGAATGCTCAAAACTGAAAATACCAAATAATCTTGAAATCTGGAAATGAGACTCTCCTGCTAAGTACCCTACTTTCCCCAAGTGTGCTGTACCTTGCTATTAATTTCCTTCAGTACCTTATGAAGATGCTTCAAACACTTGTTGGATGTTTTATATAAAAAGAAACATTTTCAGCAGTCTTCAATATTTTTGTCCTAACTGTTCTTTGTATGTGTTTTGGTCTTCTCTTCATCATAATTATCTGCTACTGGAGACATGACCTTACTGTTTCACTCTTAAAGGGTCTGATACTTGACTGCTGTTGAAAGAAACCTGTCTCGTGTACAACTGCTGTCTTTGGAAATGGCAATTCTGCTCAATGCAGCCTCCTGGAAACCATATGGTAGATATTTTCATCTTGTCCAGTTAAGTTAATAATTCTGACTTTGACTGTCATCGCAGTCCGTTGTTAACACAACAATCGTCTTAAAAATGCCTACAGGAGCACTGAGCAAAATCGGATCAGTACAGTAGAAGAAAATTGGGCTTCCTCCAAAATTCTGTTTCAGTTTGGAAACAGTATTTCTAACTGTTGCATGTTATCCAGAACTAGCAAAACTAGATAAAAATCATTATTCTTCAGATGTGCTTTCCACTCTGATAAAACATGGGCGGAGTCCCCCACCACCACCACCGTCGACCTTGGTGATGTACACTATAGGTTTGGGCCTTATTTTAAGCATCATCTGAAAATAGTGTGCTAGAAGAACAGTGCAGATATGTTATTAGCTTTGGGCATTTTCGCTCAGAAACATGACTGTGAGAAGAGATGGTGGTATTTCCCTTTGCTTGCCTCTCAGATTCGCGTGGGATTTGGGCAGTGTTGGATGGTTCCTCAGCCTGAGGAGGTTTCCCTGGATTCTGCTGTTCCTGTGGGTGGAAGGTGGTGCTTTGTGGCTCCTGCTGACACAAGTGCCCTGTGGGGCAAGCACAGGAGGGGAGCACGAGCTGGTCTCCGTGGCTCCCTTCCCAGCTCCAGGCTGTTGGCTCTTTTTGACTCCCCTCGGAGTACCCTAACTTTCTGCCTTGCCTGCGGGGTGGCTTGAGCAGTGTGCCTATTTTGTAAGCATTGTAATGCTGAAACTATGCGGAGGAAGAGGTGATGGGAGATTTTTATTTTTGGGTTTGCCTCGCTCTATTCCCTTTCGTCGTAGGCAGCGTCTGCTGTGGCTGGACCCCTTACGGGCTGGCCCTGCTCAGCAAGGAGCCGCTCTGCTCGGCTCCCTGCAGAGGCTGAGCAAGCAGGGGGTTAAAGCAGGAGCCCATCCTAGATCTGGGACAGTATCTGGCTAGTAGATGGTTTGGAGTGAGAGTTTCTTAATCTGCAATTTTACAAGAGTTTTATTCCTTCCCTTCCCTGTCCTCTCCCCAGATTTAGAGTACTTTTGAACATTTTTGACCTGAAAGCTTAAGCAGAGCTGATTACTCTAGCGTGCTTACTCTTGGAAGCCTCAGCTGCCGGGGAGCGCATGCCAGCCTGCCTGCTGATGGGCACATCTGTTACATTTTATCTGTTTTGTAATCCAACTCTTTCTGAGACCATTTCTGTCCATATACAGTCAATCCAATTGTGCCATTAGTCTCGAGCGCAGATGGCGAGTGTGCTCAGGACAACGGTGCTGACTCTAGCTGTGATTCTGTGCGGCAGCAGCCGAGACTCTTGCCATTTGTGAGCCGCATGAGCCCAGGGTTTGGGGTGTTTTGTTAGCCTTATGCTGCAGTTAGGACAGATACAGTCTGAAAACAGTTTTGCACTAAGGACTTTGTTTTTCCCTGTGAAAATCCTGGCAGTTTGTCTCCCTGTTATTCCTGATGAGCACATCCCACTAGTGTTAATCAGGATGAATAATGTGCTGTGCTGAGCGCAGTCCCCAGGGAGGTGGCAGGAGCTGCGTCACTTAGAGTTTGGTGAGGCTCGAAGTTGCGGGAGTGATTACAGAAATCAAAGACCTCACAAATAGTAGTGTGAATAAATACTGGGGTAGTATTTAGACTGGAGAAGCTCTCATATACTTTGAACAGATTTTTTTTTTTAAGTGTATTTACATAATAGAGCTATCAACCAATTATGAATATTTACATATAGTCTGACAGCAAAAAAGGACGGACGGGCAGGCTGCTGGACTCCTCCTAGGTCCCCCCTGCCAGGGAATAGGAACAGTGCCCTAGGCAAGTATCTAAGAAGTAGGACCCTCTTAGTTTGGGCTTAGGAGATTGGGGGGGTTGTTTGTTTACCAAGATTTTTTTTTTTTTTTTTTTTAAAGAAAGTGAGTAATTTGTTCATTGCTGCCAGCACATGTTAGTTAACACTTTAAGTGCCACTCTGATTTGCACTAAATTTGCAAGTGTTGCTTGTTAGGTTTTGTAGTGCTTTATTTATGTGTGATTAAAAAAAAATTCTGTTTTGGCAGAAAAATGGCTAATTATGAGCATTTTATAGAGTGGAAGAAAAGTTAAATCAAAAAGCTAATTATGGCATAGACATTTCCTAGCTTGTGCAGCTCTACTGAGAGAACAAAGACAGCTGCAAGGACAAGGTGTAAAAATTACTAGTTTAGCTTGTTTGCTCCCTAACTGCATACATGTAGTCGCCTGTCCTGGACAGCGACGCCTGGGATCAAACTGTTGCATCTCTGCAAGAAAAGTCCTCCAGCACCTTCTTGTTTGCTGCAGAGGTGCCCACATGTAGGACACCTACAATTGCCTGTGTGTGAGAATCCTCCTTCCTCACAGTGTAAGACAACAATGCCAGTAGGGCTGTAATTCTTGGAAATAGTTGTGGTTTTCTGTTTTCAGTGTTGTCAGTAATAACAGCAGTTACAGGCAAAGAAGAAAGAAGGTGCACTTGTAGGCAAAATGTCTAAAACCTTTTTTGGAAAACACGATGAATAACCTGTGCAGTGGTATTGTTAAGCGAGCAACAATTTGAAAGTTGTTTATAATAGACACTTATGATCTATATTCTTTTATTAACTGGATTTTTGTCTATTTCTAGAGGGTAAAAGTAGCTTCAATGAATGGTGTTTGACATCAACAAGGAGGTCTGAATATTAAATATTTGTGTGCTAAAAGAATGGAAAGCAACTCTTTTCTCTTTTGAAATAGGAGT
>VZSV01000028.1:1190879-1221996 GCA_013398735.1 Nothocercus julius | reverse complement strand
AAAAAGCCAAAACAGAAAAAGAAGCAGAGTTGAGCAGCTAGCTATCAAAATGTTACAGAGTCTGCACACCCATGTCTCGCTTGGAACTCCTGTTGCAGGCTACAGGCAGGGGTGATTTCTATTGCTGGGAGTTTAGGTAAAAGTGGTTGCTTTTCCTAGTGCTTTCCCACTGAGCATCCAAAATCACTGCAGTATTTCAAGTTACTGTTTAAAAAGCAGACATTCTCAGAAATATGATTATTTAGCATTTTATGTGACTTTTATATCAAAAAATAAGTGTATGTTTATATATTTATATACATGCAATAAAATGTATTTGTGTACATAAAAGCTTATACCCTAATTTGGCCAAAAGCGCTTGCTGGGTTATGCATTTTGGCAGACCAGCAGAAGCAGGTTTTCCTTCGCTGCAGAGGCGCCAGTCTCAGGAATGAGACTAGTCTGATGATTAATGATTAAAATTTAGCAACCTCCTAGACAGAGAGGAGAGGACTCCATAGTGCCTTTCAGCATGAGATTGACTGCTTATTCAAGAGTGGCTACCATTTTTTCCTTTCCTAATCATTAAGGTCTATAGGACAGAATATAAAAATTGCTTACCTTTTGTGTGAGATTTTAAAAAGAAATAATTTCTCAATTTGTAAGTAGTTCATCTTCTAGTTCATTGTGGAACGCATGTTTTTTATTTAGCATATGTACATTTGCACGCCACAAATACGCTATTAGCAACTTGAAGTAATATGATTCTCTGAAGTTGTGGAGTAGGAGAAAAAATAGGGCTTTTATTTTCATCACTGAATTAGGCCTTCAGATTTAGGATAAGCCTTGAAAAAGGACAGATAATTCTTACGTAGTGCTACTAGGTGTGTGTGGCTAAAAATGGAAAAGTGAAATGTGTTGAAATATGAAAGCACACACTTACGGGGAGGGGGAGAGCTCATGAAACCGATACACAAACTAGTACATTTTATCATTAAATCAATGGCTTGATAGCAAGCTGATAGACAAATTTTAGGTGAAGAAATGAGTTTTCTGGAGTTTCTTTCTGACTCTTGTTAATGAGGCAGAGCAGCTGACTTTTTTCTTCTGCCCCCCTTCAGTGAGCTGATCTCCCGAGCATGGACAATATAAGCATTTTCTGCGTATGAGTAAAAGCACCTGAGGTGAGGCTTTGATACGAGCACATGTCTGCAGCTGTTTTACATGACATCTGGGTTGCATCCACATTACCAGCTGTAATGTAAATGGAATAAAAAGGGCAAGAGCACATGAGAAAGATTCCAGTAGATTGTGTCATCAAATGACTGTGGCTAGTTTAAACATTGAGGTTTTAATAGTGAAACAGGTCTCTGAATTCAGAAGAGCAGAAAAACAAAAACAACTCCACTCCCCCAACGCCAAAAATCATAAATAGAACTTCTTCCTAGGGACAAGAATTCATGC
This sequence comes from Nothocercus julius, assembly GCA_013398735.1. Lineage (NCBI taxonomy): Eukaryota > Metazoa > Chordata > Aves > Tinamiformes > Tinamidae > Nothocercus > Nothocercus julius. Next base: position 1,220,553 of record VZSV01000028.1, on the reverse strand, counting down.
ATTTCTGTTAGCCTAATGATAAAGTATTAGTAAAAACTAAATTTTAGTGGTGAACTGCGTAGTGTACACTTTTTAAGAAAGCTGCTCAGTGGGTTTTTCTTTAGCTTTGGAGGCTAGTAAATACTAGGTTTATTTTTTTGCTGTGACTAACTGAAGATAAATCCAGCCACACGAGAAGTATAAGATTTTACATTAATGATCTGCTCTGAGATTGCAGAAGGATAATTCTGCGCTGTGTTGAAAAAGGGAACAGTTCTCATCTTTCAGGATTTAGCTCTGTAAGTGGATAGACACAGCCACTCCATATCTTTCAGCTGCCTTTTGCATTTATATTTACAGTAATGTCTGTAAACTCTTAATTCCTGCCTTTTCACATGGAGACAAACAACTAGTTTTGCTAGAGAATGGAATTTGAATAAATATTATTACAGTCTAATTTGCATCTGAAATAAGTCATTTTTTCCTCTTCTCAAAGTAACTATGCATGTTATAGCTTTAAAGATGAATTTAAACTGGTTTCTGAACTATTCAATTGGGATTTGTGGGTAAGTATTGATATGGCTTGGTGCTTCGGTGGCATTTTTTTTTGCAATAGAAATACCCGCAAAAATGTTTTTCAGTGGAGAGAATGATCAGAGTAGGAGATCTGCAATGAGCAATCAGCTAGAGCCAAATGCCTTTGAGACCAAGAATATTGTCTTTATGGCTGACTTTGGGCTGAGCAGTGCAAGCAGATGTCAGGTATTTGCTGACTTCTTATCCCGGGCGATCTGATCCCACGCCACATGTTGGAGTGTGGAGGGGTGTGTGCGGAGGGAATGGCGCATGTGGCAGCAGGGACGGGAATGGTTTTGTTATCAAGGTGAGCTGGAGCAGCAATTGCAAGGAAAGCAAGTGATTTTGTAAATGGATAAAGCAGGTTTACTGTAGTCTGCAGGATGTAGTAGAAAATGGAATGAAAACCAATTTTCCAACTGTTGGGGGTTGGAAGGAGTTTTATGTGAAAAATTGCCAAAATAAAGAGAGAAATTTTGCTTCCAGTCCTTTTATTAATCTATACCATTTTTATTTTACAAAGGTTACTTTGTTTCTGTTGGGCCTTTGCCTAAAGTTCTCCTAGATTAGCCCCTAAAAGTAGTAAGGCTAATAAGCAATACTGGACAAAGTGCAAACGCAGACCCTTGTGGAAACTTCCAGCCCCCGTGGAAAGTCTCCTGAAGGAAATCCAATCCATGCAACGAATGTCTGATGTGTCCTAATAGACGTTTGCTCTTCAGTCTGTTATCTCACAGATAAATACTGTTCTTCTAATACAGCAGAGAGTTACGACGTGGCTGATGAAAACTACACGTGTAAAGAATAATGGATGCACTCCATGCTTTATGTTTGATAAATCCATCTGTACCTTTTAAACGTGGGCACAAGGACTCTCGCCTTTACTAGGATTAGGTCTGCAGCTGGGCTTCAAACACCTTTTCTGCTCTCTTTCTCCATTCTGAGAGCAAAAAGTCTTCTGGAGGCGATTCTGGATACGTTTGCATGAGCTGAGAATACGTGATAGTTTCAGCCTTCACCAGATTTGGCCAACCTGCTACCTAATTTGCAAAATGAGATGACGACTTATTTTAGTGGTTTCTCTTTTAAACTGTTTTCTCCCTTTCGCTTCTGCTGTGAACTCACTGGAATTTGCAAGTAACTTTACTCCTACTTCCAGAAGAGTGCTTAACAATAATTAGATAAGCCATAAAAATCCAGATGATTAGGGAGAGATCCTTTTCCAATATTTTTTTTCTTTTTTTTTCTGTCTGCCATCTGGAGTGAAATCTGGAAAGAGCTACTTGTGATGAACTGTGACATAACAAATTTTATTAATTGATGGAAAAGCCTAAAGATTTTTTTCACCAGTACTTCAATAAATTCTTATATATGAATGTATATACTTTGTCTTTCAGTCTTTCAGGCATTGCAGCTCCTACTGTCTGCTGTTCTTCATCCAAAGTTCTAAATCTATGGAATTTTCTTTTGTTTTTTCTTTTTTCTTTCTTTTTTTTTTTTTTTTTAAGTTACTTGAGTTTTTTTTGTTTTGTTTTGTTTTGTTTTTTTAAGAGACATTCTCGGTTATTTTCACTCCTGAATCTTTGCTATCATATTTAGGTTCAGAGAGGTGACAGTCAACATTTGGCATCCAACGTTCCTTATTTCTTTATAGCAGTAAGGTTTAATGTGTAGATAATGCTTTACATTAATCTAGCATAGTAAAATCTTAACTTCAAGCCTTTAGTTTCAAGCAGCTGCTCTAGCACTTTAGCCATTTTGATTATATTTTGTTGAAAAAGAATTTCATAAAACAAACTTCAACTAAGGTGCTTAAGAATAAGGAAGAATGGTTAACTGGACTTGAATTTTGAATAAGCACTGAGTTAACAAACTTCACATCCAGCCCAAACTTTCATGTGCATAAAATTCGTCATGAAATGCTGTACCAAACTAGATAAACCTGTAGACCATAGAAGTTCAATAGGCACTGATATAACGTATGAAATTCTGTTGGGATGAGATGTTTGGAAACGAAAAATACTCACTTTCTTCTACAGTAGTCGCATGCGTGAGATACGCACATTTAGGTATTGCAGGTAGTTTATCACAAAGTGATTGAAACTCCCTGTTAATTGTGGTCCTGGATTATTAATTTTATTGATTGCTTTGTTCATTCTAGTTCACCTGCCACCATAAGCTTGGAATAGTTTGGGAGGAGTTGAAGTGACAAATTTGACTAAATGCCGGTCTGTTACTCTGAGCAATGCTGAAGATAAGACTGTTGTAGAGAACAGTGTATCTGGAAATTGTGCTGGATTTCAAGGCGAACGGTACATTTTGGTGTGATGCTATGAGTGAGGAAAACACTCACGACTTCTGTATATGTATGTAGTGGAATATAAAATAACTTAAAGAGTGCATCTCTGTGCAACATTACCAAGATCCTTATTAGGAATATCATAGGGAGTTTTATTGTATACTTTTAAAATTTTGATAAATCAGAAACATATCTGAAACTAGGGATATCGGAGTGATGTGGGAGCATCAAATCTCACTTTTCGTTTTGCAGCTCTGAAGTTTGTTCAGATTATCTCATGTAGGCCTTCTTGATCAGAAGGTTTCTTATATTAAAGATAGGCATAAAAAAGTGTCAGCACAGCATATAATCTTCTTAGTGGCATAAGCTTGACTGTTATAGTCCTCGGGGCTCTGCTTCAAGAACCCCTTCACTAGCTGACTAGCAGAAGGATCTTTTGGTCATACTTAAAATAGGCTACTGCCTATGCCATGGGGCGGGAGTCTTTTGTGGCTGCTCTAGCCTGCTTACAGGGGAAAAACAGAAAAGCCAGAGCAAAGTGAGGATCTGGTTAGATTTCTCCTAATGTGGGAAAATTGTTCATCTGAGTCACTAATGGGAATAAAGGCTATGCTATCAGGTAGGCCCTGTAAATAGCATTTACAGTTAGCTGAAAAATAGCATCTATTGAACTGAATTCAAGTGAGAGAGAAAGGAAAAAAAGAGCACACTCGCTGGAACTAGAAATTTTATCCAATTCTGTGAAAATTATCGACCTTTATTTTTGGTATTGATTGTCGTTGCAATCTGTCAGTAAGTCCTTGACATTCCTGGATACGTATAAGCTTAATAATGAGCAGAATTGATTATATATCTTATTGGAAAAGGAAAAAGTGTGAAGTGTTATTTCTGCCTTCGGCCATTTTAGGTGTATGAAACTTCTTCCTTTTTTCTCCTTGCAGAAAGACAGGAAATATAAGCCCAGCTACAAAAGTCTTTCTGAATTGCTTCTGGAGATGTGAGTGCTCTCCTAGAAGAGTACCTTTTTGAGTGGTGCATGGTTCAAAGTTGCATGTGAAGGTACTAGAAATGAGAGTGGTCCAGGTTTGGTTTTGTAATGATTTTTGAGTTGGTTTAAAACTCTTCCAAATCCTTAACAATTTATATATACATATTTGTAAAGCAATATTGCTATTGCATAAGTACTTTCTGCCAAATCACATTCTGGGAATCAAATTTTAATGAGGAAGGCATCATATTCTTGCAAAAATTCTATTCCAAATAAGCAGGCCAACTAAAGATGTTTTTCAACCAAAGATATAATTTTTCTCTGAATTTGAGAGTATAGTGTAGTCTAATTCTGAAAATATATAAATACCTTCCAAATAGTTTTTTTACAGTACTGTGTTTCTCTCCCCATTCAGACATGAGGATGTGACAGAGGCAGAGTTTCTGCAGATGCAGCACAAGCCACAGTTTGGCTTGTGAAGCTTCAGGTAGCGCTGTTATGTCTGAACCAGGAGTCTAGCACAAACTTTACAAGTTTGCTAGGGACCCTATGCACTTGGCAAATGAACAGGTGCCACACTGGCTCCCTTGCTGTAGTTGCTCTTGCTCTGTACTTGAAACTTGGTTATGTGCATATGCTGCAGTCATACCTTCAATTGCAGCATATGAAACACAAGGGCTTCTGGTTTTCTTTAATGTCTTCATTTACTTTATTTGTTCACAGTAATTTTCTGAGTGAAAATGGTAACCATCATCCAGAGTTATATTTTGACTTGCTATCATTATAGTGCTGCACTGTGGAAAGATTTAAAAAAAAAAAAAAAAAAAAAAAAGGCATTTAAAAAAAAAATGGAAAAAAAACCTGAAAGCATAACAGTTTTCAGGACTGGCATCTTTAAATATTAGAGTGGTGTGTGTATGTGCCTCTCTCTTTTGAAATGTGATTGGGATTACATTTTTTTGCTCTGAATAGTACATAAAGTGTAGCTAGTTAAGACATTTCACATCCATAGAATGTATTTATTCAGGCCAAATTCCACATGGAACATTGGGTAATTTTGTCCCAAATGTTTTGATAGTATCTGTTCTTAATGAGTGCTGAACAAGATAAATTGAAGAAACCACAGAGAAAAGAGACATGATAAAATTATGCCTTAATTTTCAACAGAGTCCATTTTAAGATTAAAAGTTAAACTTTTAGTTATTTTAAGGATTTTTTTTTGTAAAGGACGTAAATTGTATGCACTTTTAAGTGTATGTGAAGTAATATCTAGAACTGGAAAACAAGACACAAGAATATTTTAAGGGATATCTTTGAGACTAAGGCTCATGTGAAATAAAATGACATCCTGATTTCTACTAGAAATATTGCATCTTTGCCTCTTAATTTGCACCTCCAGCACAACTCATGGTTCTGGTTTCATTCGCTAAGTATCTGAAATAATTTTGAATGAGGAGAAGGGGATAGAATATTTTTTAAGTGATGCCTCTCTCTGGTTGAGGTCATTCAGGCCACTGAAGTTAGCAACTTCCTAGTTTAATGGGAGAAGATGCAGTTGGTAACAGTCCCAGGCTAGAGTAAGTATGTTCTGTGGTGGCTGCTCACCCTGTAATGTTATCAACAGGAGAAGGAATGAGAGGAGAATAAATGTGCGATGCGTTCTGTCAAGCTGCTGCCTTGATGGCATTTTTATTCTTATGGGAGAAAAAAGGTATCACTGAAATGGGCTTCACTTCTAATTGTTTTATGGTTGAGCTTTTTGCTAATTTTCCAATAACTGGGATGCATATTTCTTACATAAATGTGCGACATGCTAACAATCCTATTTATTTCAGGACAATTACTGACTCATGACTCAAACAAAAAAACCAAGTGATACTATCAGTCCATTATAGAATAATTTTTCCAGCTATATTAAATGTTTAGTACAGACGAAATTCCTTTTGTATTCAAGTCATTGGTAGCTTTAATATTGATGCTGGTGCAGGTAAGGCTTTCCCCGTAAACATTTGGTTTAAATACTCTTTGAAACATTTTAGAATAAATGGCTCTTAGAGGAACATGTGATTACACCAGAAAGTCACCCCGTCTAATGTTTTGCAAAAGAAATTCTTTAGCTTGGCTAAAATGCAGCATTTAACTAGTTCTTTAAAAAGCTGAGAAGTTCAGGACCAAGATGACTTTCCAAAGTAATTTGGTATGAAATAAAATCTTAACAGAGGTTACTTTAATTGCCATCCTCTTCTTTGAGCAGAAGCCAGAGTACTAGGCAAAGGGCTGGCAGAATATATGAAGATTGTAAAGTATAAATTCAAAAAAAGGTTTGTTAGTATGTGATGAGTCATGATTATCTTCTGCAAGACATTAAGTCATACAGCTGTTTAGAAACTTTATTAGACATTAAATCATACAGCTGTTTAGAAACTTTATTTAATCTCTACTACAGTTTCAGACTTTTTTTTTTTTTTTTTTTTTTTTTTTTTTTTTTTTTTTTTTTTTTTTTTTTTTTTTTAGTTCCCCTTCCCCCCCACACCTTTTTTCCACCCTTCCTTCTTCTTTTTCCATCACTGTTGGGTAAACTGCTAAAACTCATGGTTCCCGAAGATCAGTTAGAAAGCTTATGCCTCTCTAATCACTTCATCTGTGCTCATCATTTACATAATGAGAAACTTTAGAGAAAGATCTTTAGCCAGCAGCTGTAATAGTGTATGGCGTTCACTGGTCTGCGTAAGGCAATAGGAGTAGTTTGAATCTAAAATGATAACTGAAGAAAAAAAGAAATAGCATAAATTGTAGGCTCTAAAGCAGACAAAAATATTCTCTAAGGATTCATTTGAATTTCTGTGAACAGGAATTTTTTTTTACATTCCCTTTCAGTTGTGTGGGGTACATATATGTCAGAGGGAGCAGTAATCTAATGTAGTATTTTTTCTTCATATCTCTTTAACTCTAAAATAAAAATATTTAGTGAAATTTAGTTAATGTGTTTGCTAATAAAGGTAACAAATACTTGTAGAGCAGATTTCTAGTTAGAAGATGGGTTTATGATGATGTTATAGCTGTCAGATGACATATTGGTGTGTGTGCATGTATATATATGATATGTACACATCTCTTTTATATATTTACTAGTAATACTTGGAGAGTCACATAAAGATTTGAGATAGATATGTCAAAGCACAGAGGCAGGTCAAAATTGAAAAACCGCAGAAGGCTAGATTTGTCGTGGAGATTTAACCCGGAAAAGCCCCAAGCCATACTAGTTAGGCAAGCTAAGAGACAACCTTTATGGAGTGCTGGTTGCTCAGTACTTTAAAAGGTGATCAGGAAAACAAACTCAATGTGCTTCCGAGGCATTTCTTTCTGTTCTTGAGGAATTATGGTTTGGAAGGACAGACTGTAAGGTAGCTTGGAAGTTGCCTGCACTGCCAGGCTCAAAGGCTCCACACGTTGCTGGTGGCAGCTAATGAGCAGAGGCTGAGTAAGTGGGGCTTGTTTAGTGTTTAGGGTTGGGAGAGCAAAAAGGCTGATCTAATTGATAATGGGCCCACAACCGCTGGAAGAGAGGTTACAGATACGGCAAAGTTAAAGTGACAGACAGTTTTGTTTCCGTTTTTAAGGCACGCAGCCAAAAATTGCAGCTCGGGACGTTCAAGTTGGACATTGAGGAAAACTCCTTCAGTAGGAGGATAGTGCAGCACTGGAACAGGCTATCCAAAGACACTCTCGGATTTCCATCTTTGATTTTTTAGGCTTGGCTAGAAAATGCCATTGCTGCCTGACGTAGCGTTGGCCATAATTCTAGTGCAAGCAGGAGTTTGGACTCGTGATCTCCAGAGGCCCCAGCTAAGCAGCATTAATATGATTTTAAGTGTTCTTACTCTGGCACCCATTCCTCATGTGAGCAAAACTATTGGCAGCAACAGATCATTTTCCACATTTTCCTTTCTACCTGGCAGAGCACTTGAGTATCGTTTCAAATGATACATTCAGATAATAATTACGAAGTCTGGAGAGGACTGAACCAAAGATAGAATAGAAAAAGTTGTTCCTCTAGCTATTATTTGTGAAAATAAGCTCACTGCTTTTGAAAGTCTGGTTAAAAGGAAGAAATAGCATGTTACAGTTCAAATAGAGACTTCTACAAAGTCTCAGTTTCTGAACATATTTAGATTGTCGTAAAAATTCTGTGGGAATGTTGTCGGGAAATCCTTTTATGATTGGTTATAAACCAAACCTGTAGCCCTCTAAAGTTTTCTAATTGTGCACAAATAGTTGCTGCCACCTTTGGTTTCTCAGTTTTAAGGCAGAAAACTTGCACATACTACAGCATTGCTACCTGCCAGAAAAAAAAAAAGCTGTGAATTATGCATTCATAATTACTTGGAGTTTGAAAACTTTCTTAATGTTTAAATGTGGCTTTCTTTTTAAGCAGTCATAGCCTTATAATGCCATTTCCAAAAGCCTAAAATTTCATGATTTTTCACAGTTAAGGGGGATTGAATACAATAAAATAACGCAGGATTAGCAGCATTCTCATATATAGAAAGTTATGGTGTGAAAGGCTGAGTAAGAAGGTGTTTTAAATGGTTTTCCCAGTACTGGCCATCTCTCGGGTGAGTGTGGCTTCGTGGTGGCAGCCGGTTACCAAGGCCGTTATCTCTTCTGCAGTTCTTCCATTTCCAGATGGATGTTTAATGCATCTGGTTTTTCCTCGTGACCCTTACTGAAATTTAGTGATTATAACATACTAAGAAGAGGTATTTGCTGTATTTAAGAAGTGTCAGCACTGATCTTTGTGAAATGTATTGTGCCCATGGGGGAAGAGACTTATACTTTGAAGCAGACAGGAATGAACTTGTCTAGTTAGTGGGTTGAATCTCAGTTTACAGTGGCATCCGCTGATCGGGCCGTGAGACTGCGTGAGGCGTCCAGGGTGAGGGTTGGGGTGCGCTGTGCTGTCAGAATGCTTGGAATCTTCTAATTCCAGGGGCGGCCTTCCTGTGGTGCTGGATGGATAAATCTGGTGATGGTATCTCACACCACATCAAAGAGCACTGCCGCGACTCATCCTTCAGCTTCGGGGGGTGGACGTTAGTGCTGTCCTTTCCTAACAAGCATTGCAATAATGTCTCCCTAGGTTGTCTAAGGGGCCTTTCCCTTCTAGTGTTCTCAGTTTCTAGAGCTTTCTCCTAAGGTGATTCCTCTTAGCCTGTTTCTCCTGAAGCTTCCTCCTAAAGTCACAGACGCGATGTTTGCAGCCTTGCGTTGTCCCCGTTTGCCTGTGGCTGAGGTGGTGTCTGGTGGTGTCTGGCCTGCTGCACTCCTTGCTTGGGAGTTGTTCAGTTGACCACTCTGAACCTGACTGAACTTATTGCTCTCTGTTAAAGGAGAATTTGCTCCTAAAATAAAGCCAGAAGTTGTAAACTAATTTCATGGCGACTCTACTTTCATTAAATGTCAAATGTTGGCCATACATAGGTAGCTGTGCTCTTTGCACACAGTTTACTCAAAAGAAACCCTCAGAGCATACACCGATGGCCACTTGGTCTCATGAGAAGAAGGCTGCTTTTTGTGGTAGGGTTGTACAATTTGTTTATGCACAGTGGATGAAAAGGAATATTGCTGCTTATCTGAATACAAATAACAAGCTTTGCTCTCTTGTGGCAGCCATTACTTGCTTATGTAGTCATACAGAATAATGCTTTTGAAAGAGAAGAAATTCCACTGTGAAAAAGCTAATATTTGAAATGGAGCAAGTAATGTATGTGAAAATTTGATATGTTTTTGGACCAATGTGAAATGCTAAAATAAATGGGTATTTTTTCTATACAAGTGGAAGAGATGGAGATGTTTGGAATGGTGAAAGTTCTGTTTACTAGATTGCCATAGGCCTCTGCTTTCACCCCTTTTTAGTGACTCCTCATTTGATACACCTGGACCTCTTACAATCCTTACTTGGTATGCTGTTCTGATTGTCCCAATGATACAAAAGAAGACAAAGTTATCTTACATTTTTAGTATACTGTAAAAATATTATGTGATTTCTAATCTTGTGTGTGCTTTAAAGGCAAAAAGAACCACTAAATACAATGTCACTGTGTCAGACACTACATTTTGACATGTTTGTATGAAATAGTGGTCCTTTACATACTTTGGAAATAACACTCTGGTGTAGTAATCTCTGGGAATGTCATTTTTATTATTGTTGGCTCTGGGGTTAGCGCGGAGCTCTCAGCTGACGTACTATACATTACAGAAGAATGCTTATGACTCAGCTAACAAAAACCCAACGAAATGGCTAAATTAAGAATCTCTTTCTTGTGTAGGCTTTTTTTGTGCTTTCTCTTGTTCCTGCATGCCAGCCTCTCTTATTTCTACATAACAGTTCTCTGCAACTGTGTGTGGATACTGGCAAAAGTACACTTCATCAGTGTTATGTAAGCAGAAATTCCAGTTAAAAAGTACCATTTTCATACCACAAATTGAAGGCAAGAGTTTGTCAGACTTTAAATTACAGTTAAGTATGGATTAATTCTTTTATAATTGTAATGCTGTGTCTATGGACTTTTTCTCCATTACATTCATTTAGCTGTCAGCCTTTACATGTGCCTATAATAAGGTTACAATTGTAGTGTCTGTTTTCAGTGTGGAGCAAAGGCCAGGCATCTTGCAGATCTTCAAATATATTTTTCATCATAATGCTGTTTTTAAAACAAACAGGAAAAAAGATAATAATAGCAAAAGAAAATGAATAGCTGAAAACAACATAATGAATAACTCTAGAGTAAAACTACAAGTTTGTAAAGTTATTGATAGGTAACTAAGGAGTCTTACTGTTTGCTGGCTAAAATGTCAAACCTCACTGTGTACAGGGTCTTAGAAAAGCAAAAGACAATAGCAGTGCTAGAACCTGAGGTTTTTGTTTTTTGTTTGAGATGCTTTGGGTCTTAAGTTTTGTCAACTGGAGATCTTTCTAGTGTATATCTCAATATTAAAACATACCCAGATCAAAAGTAGTCAGTTTATTTCTTTCAACTTCATTTGCTGTCATGTGCTAAGGTATTAATTTAATTTACATTTTCTTGACAGTCTGACAATGCTAAAGAACTTGGAGGATTCCCTGCTGTTGGGACTGATAAGTGAATGCCTCATTTCATGCACTTTGTTGCTTTTTAATAGTGTGCCCCCAATTCTTTCCTATATCAAGATGGCTGTGTTCCAGTACAGCTGTTAGGCTGGAGGCAGTCATCAAAATCCTCACTGGGGACCAGATCTGTGTAGGAGAGTCTCCAATAAGGAGAAACTAATTTAAAGTATCTCCTCTGCGTTATGTGACCAGACCTCTCCCTGAACATGGGTGATCTCTGCGCACTTCCCACTAATGAGGAGCTGAAGCAGTTGGCAGCCTCTGTTATAGAACCCTTTGGATTCCTGGGCTTCCTTGAGGAGAGCAGTCTTGCATTTAAGTGTTTGAGTCTAAGGGACTATGCAGTCACATCTCTCTAATCTCCACCTGAACTCGTGCTCTGCTCTCTGAACAACAGTTGAGACTTTGGTCTGGGGTTTTTGGTATTTTGCCAGCAAAATAATATTTATCACTTTCTGGTCTATTGTTACTGCATAGATTTTCAGGGCAGAAGTGCCTTACGAGAGAGAGAGAGAAAGAGAGAAAGAGAAAGAGAGAGAGAGAGAACACAAAAGTGTATTTATCAGTGTGTACTATACTTTCAAGAAAACAATTTTCAAGAAGAAGAAAAATGATGCATCTGTTTTTCCTTTTTTCTATAGGAGTGCAGGATCCTCAACATGAAAAGATAATTACCGTGACTACTAATGGAAGTATTCACAGCCCCAAGTTCCCACACACGTACCCACGCAATACCGTGCTAGTGTGGAGATTAGTAGCAGTAGATGAAAATGTATGGATACAGCTTACTTTTGATGAAAGATTTGGGCTTGAGGACCCAGAAGATGACATTTGCAAGTAAGTCGCTTTTCTTTTAACATATGAAGCATCTGAAGGGGAGATGCAGATGATGAAAAAATAACATTGCTCAGGTTTGGCAAAATATGGCACCTGCTTGTTAATATGTTCATAAAATGGATCTTTAAATGTGTTTGTTTCTGAGCACTTTTCTAGTGCTAGGAAATAATTTCATAACTGAAACCTTAGGAGTCCCCCCATGAGGGCCGTAGAGATACAGAATGATACAAAAATGTAGAAATAATTAATCACTCCCCCTTCCCCTTCCACCCTCCCACCCCAGGTTTTGACATCTGGGAAAATGTCTTTAATCTCCTTGTCAGAGAGTGAGAGGGATGAATGTTTGAGTTTGCAGAGAAAATTTTGGGTAAACATGTTATGTGAGCTGGAATTCAGGTCAAAACAGAGTACATCATTTTTGTTCAAACAAAACTGTGATACAATCCTTTATTGGCCTTTAATGACCAAGTTTTCAATTTTCTGTGAAAAACAGCTTTTGCAAAGAACTTTACATTCTTCAATAGCTTTTTTTTTTTTTTTTTTTTCTTCATGGGATTTCAGTAAGGATTTTGTCTGCTTAACCACTGGCCCATTTTTCTATAGAATCTATACTTCCTTCCTGTGATTAGCATCTGAATGCTGCTTGGGAGAGAAACAAGCGGGTGACATAATGGGCGTCAGGATGTAGTTCTGAACTAAGCAAACTGAGGGGTCACGTTGTGGGTATTGTGTGACAGTAGGGGCTGTCATTGCTTAGCCTTCCTGTGGAAGGGCAAAAGGGGACAGATGCTGAACTCTTGTGTCCTGTACCTACCACCAGAGCAGTGTTTCCTGAAAAGCCCTATGTACAAATACTGGTGTGTTGTCTGGGCTCTTTTCAGTAACAAATAAAATGTCCTGTGTAAAATGGTACATCCTGCCCTGAGTGCTCTTGGACAGGTATTTCACACAAGGCTTGTCTCTAAGCATTTTGTTTTGTTTTTGTTTTACTTGGTGTACTCTTTTAACTTGATGCTTGTTTTCAATTTTTTTTTTTTTAACTTTATTGATCTTTGGTTCTTTGTATGTCTCCTTGTAACACTTTTCAGTTACAAATTTGAAGTTCTTAGAGATTATTTTTGCATTTACCCTTTTTTGGGGGGCTGAGGTTCGTAGCAGATATACAGGTATCACTCTCTCATGCTTCTAAAGGGACTAATTATGAAGGCCATGTCAAATATAAAAAAAATAAGAAGTACTACACAGCATATGTTTACTTAAATAAGTGCACTCCCTTTGCACAATAAATCTTTTCTTGTAAAAGAAAACTTAGCTTGCTTTTTCTTTTCTTTGCATATGGCAGAATGAAGTGGCAAAAGAACGAAAATCCAGGTAGGGTGCCTCAATTGTCCACTTACAAAGAAAAAGTAAGATAAGTTAAAATATTTCTAATCTTATAGCTTAAATAGTGTTTTAATGGGAGTACATTTATTTTAAGTAAACAAGGTTCTGAATACAATAATCCTAATCAAGAAAAAGTCCCTTTACTTCAGTCATAATCTTTTTGTGCTGACATTTGTGCCTGGAAACCAGGAAGTTGTATGCAGGCAATTCCTGGTACCTTGTATGTACTTTTGAGCACTGACTGTGGGTTTATTGGCCTTGAAGATATGACTCTTGAGAACATGAGTTAGGTGGTTGTTCCTAGCTGCTGCTAGAAATGCAGAGTTTAACTGTGTAAAACCTCTCTACACAGGCAGAGTAATTTCCTGACTTGTCAGAATAATATCTTTTTGTAAAAATTATGCTCTATATTCCACCTTCTTTCCAGTACCATCTATAGAAAATCTATCACTATATTACGTAATAGTTATTACTTTGCCCAATTCCTTCCATTTCAAAGCACACAAGTCAGTATTGTTCCCACAGATCACATGACAGTTTCTCCATAGTCAAATTTATTGAAAAGAACAGAATAAGATATGACATGAAATGTAGCATTGCTAGCTTAACTGTAGGATAAGCACAGCAATGAGGGACCTGAGTCCTTACTTCTAATCTGTGGCTGAAATTAGGTGAAAATTTCAGCCTGGTAACAATACACTTTTCAACAGTGTGCAGTTGGTATCAGGATATCTTTCTCACACTTTCACAGTATATAGCAGAACCTGGTGAGTTACCTGCACTGGTCATAGTCACATTTCTTTTTTTCAGTTTTTCCACTTGCATGTTCTGTGCGTTGCAAGGCGCTTTCTCTATAATCACTGCAGGCTGTAACACCCTACAGCATCAGAGTGATCGTAGAATACACTGGAGTAATTTAAGGTAATCAGCAACTTTTACATCTCATAATCATCAATCATTGCTTGTGCAGGGGAAAAAATGTGTTCAGCTATATCAAAGATGGAATGCTTAACGTAATTCTGTAACAGGAAAAAAAGTGCTAACAGTGAATAGGAAATGCCCTAAATGCACACTAGATGCTTTGGCACATTTTGGCTTCCATGTGTGGGTAGAAGCTAGCATCTGACTGACGAGTTTTACCTCCACATCTGGATTTCTCCTTAGTAAGCTCAGACATTTCAGCTCTTTTGTGAAGCCTTTTATTCTAGAATGGGCACTAAATTATGCACCTGTCTTGAAGGTACCAGTCCAGTCTCTGCTTTAAGCCTTTCCCTGGGTCTGAACCAGAGTGATCCTGTGTGACTTTTTAAGACAACTGAGTGTTTATGGCCTGCACTCCTTATTCAGCCTTACTTGGAGCAGTTGTTGGCCTGTGCCGTCCTACTGGGATCGCCTTGCTAATTCTCACCAGGATTGCACGGTTGCTGTACAGACTGCTTTGAAAACAAAGTTTAAATTGTGGGATTTTAGAACAAACCACTCACTTTTTTGCCTGAATTTCTCCCCATTTTACAACTGCAATGCACTTGAAATTTCTGCAGGTCATCTCAGCATTGCTTAGCATGTAGCTATTGACTGTCTAAAGAATAGTTCTCCTTCATCTCCACTGGGTCCTTTCTGTAGGGGAGATTGCAAAGATCCAACTGTTTCCTTTAAAAAGTGAGCACAAACTGTGGTTTATGTGGGAGCTGGATCCATGTAAGTATTTCAGAAGAGATTTAGGTCATTTCACTGGCAATATGATTTCTAAATCTCTGTAAGATTGCATTGATTTCAAACTCATGTACTTGGATTTCAACTGTGATTTGGGAAAGGAAAAAGATTCCAAAGAAAAACTCTCTACCAAACTAAACAGGCAGAAAAGGAAAAGAATGCAGTCTGCTACCCGTTTGATGCATCATCTGAGCACTACTATTGCTGGCAGTAAATTTTTCTTACCTGAGGGAACAGGTCTGTCGAACAGAGGTGTGCTGGGTTTGCATTCTGTATGTCCATCGTTTCTGATGAAGAAAACAAGCAGCTGGGAAAGGCACTGGGTATGAGAGGTTATTACTTTTAAGATGCTAGCCTTTCTAATGGCTAGGCCATTTCTCTGCCTGACAGCTGCTCTTGTCAGGGAGATGCCATAACCCTCCTTGACCAGGAGGGATTCTCACTGATATATTTCCAGTATTTCTGTTCTGGCTCTGTGCATATACAGTGATAAAAGTTTTGGTAAGCTGCTCTCGGTCAGAAAAACAGATTTAACTTTCTTCCGTGAAGAACACGCACACTGAACTTATGTTTAATAGAGGAGTTGCTGTTGTGGTTAGCTTGTTTGTTGAAGTGTTACATCATCGAGATAGAAATTAAGTAAAAATAGAAATAAAATAGAAACAAATAGAATTAAAAAAAAGTCCTCTCTGTTATATTAGTAATGTATGTATGCCAAACTTGCCCTCTCCTTGTACACATAGTGCCTATAGTTCTTTCTCTTAGCAATGATGGCAGCTGTTTTTTCTAATTGTCAGATGATTACAGTCTGTATGACTTTTATTGCATGTAATAAAACTTAGAAATGTGCCACAAATCCAAAGTGCAATTACTTTAGATAACTTGTGTATTGTCCTCACAATCTTAAAGAGGGTGGAACCAACGAGTTATCAAGTAGTAGATGTAATTTAAACATCGTCTTCGTTGTAGAACAGTATATGTGAATCTCTTGATTTAGTAAATACCAGTGAAGAATTTAGGCATAATGTTTTGAACAAATTCCCCAAGCCTGTCATAGGTGCAATATGTTAAAATAATAATAACAATAATAATAAAAATCAGTTAACCTGAAGGCAACTGTCAGGGTTAACATGGGATAAAATCTATTTGACTAACACTCTTTTTTTTTTTTTTTTTCTCCCCTTCACATCAAATTACATCCTTAATTCTAGGAGTGTGCCTCCTCTGAGAATGCTTAAAGTAATGCTCAGAACTCGCTACCTCCCTTTTCCCTAGTGCTTCCGTAGCTACTTGCCTTCACTTCAAATCTTTTATAACCTGCCACTGACCAAGCAATTCCCTGCCATTCAGCACTGATCTGCTTCTCTGAAGAGCAAATAACCACGACTAACTTGTCAAATTTTCAAATACGCACCTTAATGGGTCTCCTATCTCCCCCCCCCCCGCCAGAAAAGAACATGAGAGGAAGTCCATGTTACTAGCTACAGATCTACTGTCATTCTTGCAGTTGTTTTTTTTAAATTCTACTTTCTCATTAAGCAGCCTGGATAATGACTAGCCGGTGATCCAAGATTATCTATGTTGACCTGTATAACTAGTTCCAGTGTTGTTTCCTGTATTCTGCCATCTGTTTGCATCCATTTGTTGTATTGTTGGCCTGACAATATGTTAGTAAACTACTCATAGCAGAAGCTAGCTTTTTATTATATGTTTATATAGCTCCTGGCAGAAGTGAAGTCCCAGTACAGTTCTTAAGTGAAATTGTAATAAGTGCAGTAAAGCGAAGTTGGCAGCACGTTCTGTTTGCTGATACTCACTTTTTAACCCAATGTAGCAAACTGACTTCACTCAAATTTGAGCTCAGTTATGAGACAGTCAAGTTTTGAAACTATTATTTTAGTGAAATTATTATTTGTTGCAAAAATATATCCCTAATATTTACTATGAATAGTAACTGTGAGTATAGATACCTGTGTATATAGAAACATATAAACATATTGATATATACATGTATATACAGTGACTACATATGTAATAGTAACTATATATGTATATGTAGCAACAGCAATATGTGTAGTTCACATGTATTTATTTATAGTTTTTATGCATGCTATATATATTAACTAGAAACTTGCATTCTGGAAAATACATGAATTAAATGTAGTGAAGATAGTAGTATAGATTTCAGGATTACTATAATATCAAATTTTTTGGCTAAAAAAAAAAAAGAAAAGAAACAACACGCACACGCGCGCACACACACGCACGCACACGCGCACACAAGACCATAAACCAAACAGCTTGAATAGTCATATTTTTGTGTTCCTAATGAATGTATGGTTAGGAAATTGCTGATGAAGTTTAAACAGTTCTAAGATTTGGCTCAGTCTGACAAGGCTGACAAGTGAATTAAAAAGAAACTCAAAAACATTGACTTTGTTGTCAGTAGCTAGGAAAAAGGAAAATATTTGCTTAGCTGTCTGTCTTGACATAAGTTATCTCAGATGCATGCTATGCAGTGGTGAGTTATGGTAAGCAAAATAAAAAGATGAAACATTTTGTTACATAATTTTTAAAGAGCTTTCCCTGTAATGTAAATCATGATGAATAATATGGCATATGAAACTGCCTTGTAATTGGATATATAGATATGTAACTGCAGCGCCTACATGCTACAGTATAAATAGTGATGAAGATTTCAATTCTGTTTAACCTCCTGTCATAAACAGACCTAACCACGTGAACAGCATACACATGGAAAAAAACAACTTACATGCATATAAAACATATAACATACATATAACATAAATACATATAACATACATATAAAAACAGTGTGCCCACTGTGCCCACTACCTACATGTGCCGGAAGAAAAAATTTAAAAAAAAGGCAGCATTTTTTTCTTTCAGAGCCTATAGGAGGAAGTAAAATATTTGTTTTGCTTTGTTCTGCCTGGAGTGTATGATAGAGGCAATATTAGTGCACATAGTTAGAACATACTGACATCAAGCATGGATTCGTAAAAAATATATGTAAATCTTCATACAAAGTAAGAGTTAATTCTCTATTTTTAATGTCAGCGAGCTCTATATTCAAGGTTTGGCTTCCATGAAAATTAATTTCTGGACACTTGACAGACTGTCTGACAACTTAAATGCTTCTGGTAAACTTTTTTCTTGCAAGAGACAGTGATTACGTAGGGTGAAGTTATCTCTTGGGTAAGTAAGTATAAGGTTCAAGCTTTGAATAACTGGACAAAGACCTTTAAACGAACTCTATATTTAAAGAGGAACTTGTGCAGAGAAGGATCATGTCTACTCATGTAGCTGGGTTGCTGCTTTTGTACTTTTTTGTACTTTTCTTTCTGGGAGCAGGGGAAAAGGATGCTGCCACCTCTATTTTAAAAATTCAGAAAACAATGAGAGCTTCCTTTTTCTTGTCCCCTCCAAGCTCCTGAAAACTCAAATTGTCCAGACTCTGGAAGAGAGATGAATGTTACAATGAAGATGAAGTCTATAAAGTACTTTTCTTATGTCTGTAGCCTTGGAGCTCAAATATATTCAGTCTTAGAGTGTCTACTGCTTATAGAAACTTGCTTAATATCATTCTCATAGTAATTTTGTGAATGTGACAAAGTAGATATTGTAGGCAATTAAGATTCAAAGAGAAAAAAAAAAAGTGCAAACAGATTACAGTTACAACTGAGACTGCTGAGAGTACACATGTTTCTTAGGCTTCAAAAAGTAAACATTATTCAGCAAAGGCAATTTATAGCTGCAAAATTATTCTGTCTAAGAGAACTAGAGCAATATTCTGACCAGAGAAGCTCAGCCTGCATGAAAGGATAGAAGTATTTGCTGCAGGGGTTTGGGGGCTACCACTATATTCTTGTCTACCCTCTTTTCCCTCCTTTCAAGAAAATCCAGTGTTCATTTCTTAATACCTACTATTGCTGGAGGGCGCTATGGTGGATATTACTTAGCAAGTTATTTAAAATCCTTTTCCAAAGCCAAGATCAGTGTCAGGCAAATGACCGGTGAAAAGCGTGGAGTTGACATAATCCCATACTCCCAGCAGAGACTCTACTCATTAATTTAGAAAACATTTTAGGCTCCTTAAAACTCTTTCCGGGTCCTCTCAGTCTCAAGCAAGCTGTTTGGATAAAGTAAACAGTGTCTACAGTATCAAAATATTTTGGTAAACGATCCTAATCCTAATTTATTGCCCCTAAAATTGTTTCATGTTACTGTAGCTGGATCCGTTCGTAGTGGTGTAGACTGAAGCTATTTTCTTTGAAAACGAGCATGTCACTGCTGGATTCTTTTCCTTCTGCGGTGTCCTGGGAACAAGCGTTCCTGATGGAGTTTCCCTCTGGCCACAGCGCTCGCTAAGCGCGCGCTGCAGAGGGGAGCATGCAGCAGCAGCAGCGAGTCACAGCCTGTGCGCGGTGACCTCCACTGCTGAGCCATTTTTTGCTTGGTTTCTTCAATCTGGATATCAAAAACTAAATGCAAATTACAAAGATAGGCCCAGCAGCATAGCCTAAATTTATTGCCTGTGGTCTCTGTATTCTCTAGATGACACATAGTCTGCCCTCGCTCCCCGCTGTTTCTGTGCGTGCAGGCAGGCAGGTAGGCTTGCAGACAGGCTTATAAGCAACTCTCTCCTTTTTCATCTCACTCTCCTGTTCCTAGGAGAGCAGTTGTGTTTCCTTACCTGTTTGTTCATCCCTTCTTTTTCCTTCTCTTTCCATTCCCCTGATCCCTCTCAGTTATTCTCTATAGTCGTTTCTTCCTATATTGTCAATGTATTAACAAAGTAAGTTGCTTGAAGGAAGCGGTAGTTAAATAGTAATTTCAGAAATATTGCCAGAGATGCACAAAGTAAATGAGTAACAATCCTGCCCTGCCCCTCCTGCAGCAGGGGTAGTAAGTCTGAAGTGATGTGAAATTCAGTGCGGTTGTTGGGGATCTGTTGCCATCTGATCATCAGAGTATCAGAGAAGAGGTGTGTGAATGAGAAATTGCAACAAGTAGGATTATTTATCCTGAAAAGGGAAGCTGGCCATGTGTGCCTATCTTAGGAGATTTTGTAGTATATAATAAATGGATCTTTTCTGATAATAACATGAGAACAAGATGACCATTAAATTAGCAACAGTTATGAGGAAGTGCTGTTTCCTACCACTCTCTGATTCATATGCTATGGCTGAATTAAAAATAGGTCTGAATAACAGGACCAAAAATTTATAATTAAGGAAACTGAAATGAGAGGAAACTCTTTAGCTGAACGAAAGTGCTTATCCTTTAGGTATAAACTGGGCTTCTGCTAGGGCTGGGAACATGTTTCTTCTCCCTCATGTGCTGTTATACAACTGCTCAGCTGCCTCTTAGGAGTTTTTCACTTTCTGTTCAAGCAGCAGTTGTCAGCCGGGCCTGGAGCAGGATATTGGACCTCATGGCAAATGGTCTGTCCTGGATTGGTAAATGTGAGTGCTCATAGTAGTATTTAAGAGACCATATGTGATTGTACTACTGAAGTAAAGAAAACAAATAATTTAATTTAAATCTCCGATGGGTTAGGCAGGTAGGAGGGAAGGCAAGAGGGGGAACTTGAGCAGCTGTGTTACTGCTGCTATATCATCAAGGGCAGAGGCTGCTGCCTGCACTGCCCCGAGTAAATCCTCACATACCTAAAATGCCACTTAGGAATTTAATATTTTTCTTTTCTGGAATATGCTTTTGAGTATTGTTAGGAAATTGTTTAGCCAGGAGCTTTCAAATTGTTGCCTGGAGCCACAGCAACATTCTGGGGTAAATTGGTTGTGCATAAAGGAAGCATAACAATTTGGGGTATGCTGAAGCAGGTATTTTGACCGTGGTGAATTGGTTGAGAAGAGGCAGAAACTCTTTAGCAGCTGAGAAAGAATGCCTTACAGCCTTTTCTGCTCACGTGAGCTCTGAGCTCAGCTAATGCTTTTGTGTTTTATGCCACATGTTAATCTGTATTGTAGGAATGTTATTATGTTAACCATAAATTCCAAATGAAAATACACCATGGTTTTCTGAGCAGTACTGGCAAAAAGTTGAGAGAGGGCATTTCATCTTCCACAATCTGGAGAGTCTAGGACAGTATAAAGCAGGATGCTGAACTGCTAAGCTGTCTGGGACCACTGTACTGTCTCTGAAGAAAAGTTTGCTGAGGACGTGCAATGCCTGGTTTAGCAGGAGTCTGAATTCTGGTTGTTTCCAGGTGGTTTTGTACCATGAGTACATAATGATAAATTACTTTCAGTGCATTCCTTTCTTGGGGAAAGAGAAGTACCAGTGTGAGGTATTATCTGAGTACTCTAGCTTATTATAATTTGTTTTACCTGCTCTATTATCTCAATTTATAACCTATGAAAGATCCTGGAGAAATTTGTGGCCAACACATGAGATGAGTAGCCAAAAGTGGACAGATTGGAGGCCAAACAGGGCAAAAGAAAGCTGCCTCTAAGTGTTGTCTGTTTTCTAGACCTTGAGAGCTACTCTATTGGAATATTTTTTTTTAGCTTTGTGGAAAATCTTTTTTAGCCCATGTGTTTTCTAGGACTGTAGGAGAGACTGTAGCCAGAGGAAAAAGGTAAGTGTAATACACTTACCTAACTGTTTCAAGCTTATGGAGATTTATTTCCCATGCAACGTGTTTCTTTGGATTTTAAGATGAAAGACAAATTAAATAAATTGGGATGTAATTTAAAGACCGACTTGCTCTTGTTAGTGTTTTTTTTTTTTTTCTCTTCAGTTCTCCTAAATGCGACTTACTCTCTAAAATATTGCAGTAATAGTGTTGATACGAAATTTCTTTCACTTCTTTTTTTTTTGTGCAATAGTTCAAATGTGTCTTTACTCACCTTAAAAATATGACTTTTAGACCAGTCAAAATCTTTAAATAAAGAATGCTAATCCTCTTTATTCTACTGATCAGCTTTGGTCTTCCCTGCTCCGATGCAGGGAAAACAAATATAGATAGCTTCCAAGAAAGTTTATAATCAGACTTTCAAGAGGAGAAGTTGTTTCTTCTTACTGCTACTGTTTTTAAGTTTGCACAATTGCCCTGTTTCTAGCTGTATCCTCAAATACCTATTCATATGATTGGAATAATGTATCAATAACTGAAACAAGTCATAGCAATAGAACTTATTTATAGCATATGCTATGTAGGAGTGAATCCTGTGATCTCTGTGTTACTGAGTGTACTAATTTACATTTTTCATTCCTATGAGTAGTTTAATACATGCTTAAATAATTGCAGGGTTGTTGCCAAAGTATGGAAATGTTTTGTTTTGGAGTCTGCAGTAGGCTTACCAATGTGTGCAGTTTAGAATTTCTCATCCTCATGACAAGGTAACACCTTTTTCTCCCCACAAGGCAGAAGTCACCAGTGCAGGCTACCAGATACTGACATGTTAAACAGGAACTGGGTGCCTGAGTGTATTCCTAGACAACCAAGCAAGGTGATCTATTTCCCAAAGCTCTTCATGTTGAGTCTCTTCAGGGAAAGAGTATGTTTTCAGCAACACTCACTTTATCATATAGCACTGAAATAAGCTGCCAATTCAGAAAGTTTTTTGGCGGAGGTGAAGGTAAAGATGTCTGTGTTTGGGGTAGGAGGGAGGCTGTATGTAGTGCTTTAAATATAGTTCACCAATTAACAAAAGCTAGTACATAAAAGGTGGGATGTAGGTTCATAGAGTATGAAAAGATGCTTTCTGGTAGGCTGGAGAATGGTTGTGCAGCATGTACTTTCTCAAAATTCAGTAAAACAGTGTGTCCATTTTTCTTACATAAAAAGTGTTCAGCTGTTTGAGCAGTAGGATTTTTGGTTTAAAACTAACGACATTTTTTTTCTCATTTGCTCTGTTGTAAATGTAAATTCATGATCAAAGCATGTGGGGGAATAAAAGAAAAATTAAAGGGGAAAAATGAAATTAAAGGTTTGACTTTTTTTTTTTAAATGGATGCTAAATAACAAGGTCAGAATTCTGAAAGAGTGTGTGGTTGAGTTAGAAGCCTCAGGCTGTTACAAATCAGTACGGGGAAAGATTAAATAGGGAGAACCATGGCAACCATATAACATTTGTGAATGAATCTGTGTTTCCATATGGCAGTTTCTAATGCACAGTACTGCATATTCTAAAATAGCTGCATTCAAAGTAGGTTGGCACAGAAGCTACAATCCATATTTGGTGAATGGTAGTTAGAAATGGTCTCTGTTTATACCTTGAGTATCTTCATTTCATGGAAAATGTAGATATAACAGGATAATTCTTTTTTTAAAAAAAAAAAAAAACTTAATGTGTTCATTTACTATATTGGCTGGAAATTAAGTTTTCTACTGGAAGTGTTGTTTGTGTGATAATGAAGTGTCATTTTTTGAGTATAAAAACCTGGTTTCGTTATTTATTTGGATCATGCCTGGGTGTGCTGTTTCTTTTCAGGGACTTTTAAAACACAGTGTATGTAGGGTCAGAAGACACAGATACTACTGTGGAAATTTGTTTCATGTCAAATCATTGCTGTTCAAACACCTTTTCTGTTTTTATTTTAAAACATCAGGCATGGTAGAAACTGTAAGCTGATAAATAGAACATGACTCTTTCCAACTATTGACAAATCTCTAATGATCTCCATATGAATTCCCTGTCATAGTGAAAAGCACTGCCAAGTTGTTTTAAAGACGTTGAAGGCTAGGGGGTAATTGTCCCTGCTGTGACCCTCAATAACTGGAATCAAATGACTCTAGGTACCTTTCTTAGGGCTTCCTTTTGGAAAGGGAAAAGATAGGCAGAATATTCTAAATGTCTAAAATTTTAAAATTTTATATTTGATACGTTTTGGAGGAAAAAAAAAAGAAGAAAAAAAAAAACAATTTTCTTCTAGTATCTTATTTTTACTGTGACTCAGAGCAGCACCAGTAAAATGTTTCTGTTAATGGTGAGTGGAAACACTTTCTATTGAATTTTTGCTCTCCACTCCGTATTTGCTGGTTCTGCTACAGGGTCAAGAGTGTAGGTGAGGTTCCCTGTCACTTGTCTTCCTGTAGGAAGTTTGCTTTCTGTATCCTTAGAAGTCTTTCTTCTGCGGGCGAGTTGAGTAGCTGACAGTTCCAGATGTGCGAGGTCCGTGTTAGGTGGATTTCGGTAACTTCACATCTGCTCACTGACTTGAGGCCTGCACTGAAGGGGCCAGTCTTCTCCAGTGCCAGGCTCCTGTGATTGTTGTTTGCTATTTATTGCCAGATAGCAATATAATGTGAAGGGAAAGGCAAATGAATTAAATAAGCAGTTCAGAAGTGTGTAGACTTGGGTGGCACATGGTTGTGTTACCTGACATGGTTTGGCCATATTAGAGGAGGAGAGGGAAATCCCCAAAGTAAGATTTCCTGCTGCACAAGTTGTAAAAACAGTGCAGAAGTACATGGTTTTGCTATTCCCAGTTGTATTTATTATTATTGTCATTATCTTGATTTTGTGTGACTTTTGTCTCAGTTTTGAGGGAAAACTTTCCATTCAGTGAAAGAAGAGATGTTGATAATAAAAAAAGAAGAAAGTTCTCCACCTATTGAATGAATGGAGCAGTACACCCTTCTTTTTAGGTCTGTATTTTCATAAAGTTAGTGTAGGCCAAGTTTGTGGCTTGAAACCCCCTCTCTCTTAACACTCTCCCCTTCCTAACGGTCCTCCTCCTTTCCTTTTCCCACTGCCAGAAGCTTTGCATTTTCCCTCCGTTGTTTCTGCTGGAGACTGCACAGGCTGTGCTGAGCGGTCAGTGCCAGTGCTCTGACACTTGGCTTTGTACAAATACACAGCTGAGTCAAATGCTGAAAGCTAAATTTTTGCTCTGTAGAAAATTGAAATATTTCAGTAGCAAAAAGGAAAATACTTTGAAAGCAAGATGATTGGGGAAAGGAAATTTTCCTTCAGAATGACAGTGTTTAGAAAAATACCAAAATGATGTTTTCAGGATGACCATTTCTAATAACTTCCAATGTTTCCAAAACTAAAGTCACCCTACAAATATAAAGCCTCTAAGTTCTGTTCAAAAGCAGTTTGCGTGGTGGACTCCCAGGGGACCTTGAATGCTTTTGGTCTGAGTTTGAGGCAGCTAGTTCAGTGTGCTCTTCTGGCACCATGAAAATGTGCCACAGCTTCCACATACTCTGAAATGAGGTGAAATATTGCAGTGTCCCAAGGCAGGCAAAATAAGTGTCAAGAATTGTTATCAACACCCTATTTCTTCATTTAAAACAAAAAAAAAAAAGTGCTTATTGAAGGAGGAAGAAAAATGCACTTCACCCTTCTCAAACTGTTTTAATGAATACACTAATTTTGTCTAGCACAGATCTGCATGGAGATGGAAAAATCTAGCATCTCTGATATAACAAACTTTTTAACCATGTGGCTTTCTGCTTCTTACATTCATTGATAGATTTGTGGAATTTTGAAGGCAGAGGGAAGCCATGCAAAGGTCACAAAACTGTAAGCCAAGGTAAACAGCCTGTCAGAATATGTTTTGCAAATGGCAGTGTAAACCGCATAAAAATATAGAAAGGAGAAGGAAAAAAAATCCCTTGGAAAATACATTTCCTGACTGGCAAGCCCTTGAAGTTTGGAGTCATTTACACTGCTGCTTTTCCCCTTTCGAAGAAATTCTTTGCACAGATTGTTAGTTCTATCCATGGTCCCAGACATCTAGATGATAGAGGAATGCATTGAGCGCCAGATATCAGAGAAAATATTTGGGGCTGATCCTGCATGACTAAAGGCAAAGATATCTTTCGTGCCAGCAAAGGTGAGAAAGCCACCTGTAGTCCTCAATTCTACTTAGTAATATTTGAATAATGTCCAGAAAATGGGTACAGCATGAGTTCATTTCTCTGGTCATTTTGATAGAGTGTCATGTTTTCTAGTTTGTTCATAGCTCAAAAAGATGGCTTTTTTGTTGTTGTTGTTATTGTTGTTTGTTTACTTCAAATAACTGGTCAATGTGTTTTAAACCTTTCTAAATCCAGTGCAGATATAAAATAGTCAGTCGATTCTTTTTTTATCCTTGTTTGTTTGTTTTTCAACTGTAAGATTTGTTTGGTGGGGAAGTAATTTTTAATGGCTGTGATTTGTTCCTGCTGTTCTTTAGCCCTCGCATATGAAGCCTCTGAGTTGTGCAGCGTAATTTTGTAAGTTGTCAGGTGCCTTAACCATTGTTTTGAGATGTTTCACAGCAAGTTCAGACTTCAGTCAGCTTGTGCAATGCTAGGAATTTGTAGAAGTTTTGTTGTTTAGAAGGTTTTTTTGGCTGGTTCTTACAGCCCATTAAGCCTGGGTAACTGACAGGAATTGAGTTATTGGATAGAAATTATTGGAAAGCTAGGANCCATTGGTGTAGATGGAATTTCTAAAGATTCCTTTTTCTGATGGTGTAATTGCTATCTTGTGCAGGAAGCTCCACCTACATCAGTTTAAGAGGAAAAAAACACAGTAGTTACAGTAGTTGCATGTCATATATTTCCTTTTGAGAACAGAAATTTTGTCTACAACACCAGACTTGTTTGTTGAACATGAAAGAACATAAATCCCCCATAGGTCCTGAGGGAGAGGTTAGAGAAAGGGAAGAATCATTATAATCCACTTAGAGCTTTATGTGCTATATCATATTGCCACACGAAAGTTAGTTTGGATTGGCTTATGGAGAAGGTTTAGAAAATGCCCTAAATGGGGCTTTTGGCAGTTGTGCACATTTCAGTGCTTTATCATGTCTAGAATGTCTCCAAGCTGATCACTTGGGAACAGGTGAGTTTCTGATGAGAATGGTAATAGGATAAGGGGCAAGTCATAGAGATGCCTGTTGGTCAAGGTGTCACTGGTAACGCGTAAAATCAAAAAGCGTTTTGTTCCAAAGGGCACCATGCTTGCAAACGCTACATAAATGATCAAGGAGAAAAGAACTGCATATAAGAGGAAAAAAAGCAGCTAACTTTGCCAAGCCTGTCTCGTATGTCAGAAAGCTGAGTTTTGTTTGGGTTTTACCATAAATAAATAAATAAATAAATTCTTTCTCTTTTCTTTCTTACCTTTCAACTAATGAAATCATTAGAATTCCTTTTAAGGGTCTAGGATTTAAACTGTGTGGAATTTGAGCTACTCTTTTCCTCCAGAAGTGCTAGAAAACCAAAGGCTGCAAGGGGAAAGTAGCATGTGAGCTATGTAGAAGCACTGAATTTCTGGACAGAATCTTTAAATCCATAAATGTAATGCTTGGCTTGTTCATGCTTTCCAAAGCATAAAAGCAGGTAGGGAATTATTCTTTTGTAGTTAGAAAAAAATGAGTTTCTCTCTAAAGAAACTTCATAACATGATCTTAAAAAAAAAGGCTCAAAACCAATATGTTCAGCCAGCCTGAAAGCTATAGGACAATTAATGTAAACATTGTCTTTGTAATAAGTTGTATACCTTATCATAAAATTTCACTGCTGGATCAGTTAAAGAAGTTATGTTAGTATATGTGGGAAAAAATGGTGATAAAGTAATTAGTATCATAAGTTCAACAAGATTTAAAGCTCCGGTACATGGCAGTAATGGGTTTTGAACACAGTTAATGGGCATATTCATTGCATTCATTTTTAATTAAGTGGAAAAAAAATACTGGTCCTTTAAATGGAGATAATAAATGTACAAGTCTGACTTGCACAAACATGCAACACAAGAATTTATTGCCTGCTGTCTAACCAGGGAACTGGGAATCATTATAAAGATTAGCTTTACTGAAAAAAAAAAATCTAGAAAAAGCTTCAGTAGAAAATGTTTATGAGGTAATAATTTTCACATTAAATATTGCTTGGCATGTTTAGCAGTGTGTGTGTGTATGGGGCAGAATGGTTAAAATACGAGTAGTTGCTTATCATAAGAGATGGGACTGTTCAGTAGCATTTACCAATTTGGATTGTTTTGAGAGAGATACGTAATGCATGACTATATATGTAAAAAGACCGTAAAAATATCAAAAGCTCGAAACTTTGCCAGGCATGTGTCATGATTGTCTTTAGGATAGTAGTTGTAAATTAAAAATAAACTGACGACTCAGAAGCTGCAGCTCTAATGATGCCTTCCTCACCCCAGTAATGCTGCCACCCTTGCCTAGGGTTGTCCAAATTACCACTGGGAAAAGGGCCTGAAATTCCCACTGTTTATTCTGTCAGGGGACAGCTGCGGAGCTGACATGAAACAGGTTAAAATATTGAAACCAGGCATGCCTTCTAGAGCAGTGGTTTTCAATGTTTTTATGACTTGAGAACCCCTGAACATTTTCCAGTGGAAGTGAGGACCTTTCCATAGCAGATTTAGGCTTATTGATGCCAATTGACTGGCCTTTTTTAGTTACCTTTCATGGAGCTTTTTGAAGTTGTTCACTGATCCCCAGAGACACCCAGACCACACATTAAAAAAACAATTAAACTAAATCAAACCTTATATGTTTCACTTTTTTAAAGCTCTCAACCTATATATCTCACTTGTCAGTGTAACCAAAATGTCAGAGTCTTTCTGATACGTGGTACATTTAGACCTGTGCTCAACAAATGTCCCATTGGGATACGCAGCTTTAAAATGTGCTCTAGCCTGTAGGAAAAGTTTCCCTAAGCCACCTTTACCTTCCTGACCCGTAGCGCTCCTATAAGCAGGCAATTTTCAGTAGCGGAAAAAAAAAAAAAAAAAAAATCCATTAAACTTTCACTGGTGGCACTTAGAGTATGTCTAGTGGTATTGCAGTGCCAGTTACTGTGTCACAACTGGGCAATTCCTGTTTTATTTTTTTCTCTGACTTTATTCTATGCTATCCCACATGTTGTGCTTGTTTTCCGTGAAAGGAACAAACAAAACATACTCGTCATTTGTTCAAAATGCTAACTCTGCTTTTATTTTTTTAACCTCACTGCATGATTTTATTATGCATTTAAGCCAGTAGCAACTTGGAGCCTAGGTTTAAAATAGCTGGCTTGGCTAGCATATTTTTAGCATTAAAAATGTAGTATGTGGTTTGCAAAATGTAGTATCAGTGTATTGATTAAAACAGGAAATTTCTATAAGACTCTTACCAGTAAATAATATAATTTTTTTTTCTGCCCAGGTATGACTTTGTAGAAGTTGAAGAGCCAAGTGATGGCACCGTTTTAGGGCGCTGGTGTGGTTCCAGTACTGTGCCAAGCAGACAAATCTCTAAAGGAAACCAAATCAGAATAAGATTTGTGTCTGATGAATATTTTCCTTCTGAACCTGGATTCTGCATCCATTATACGCTTCTTGTGCCAGTAAGTAATATATTTCAGTAAAACAAAATCTTTGAAGTAATAGCTTAAAAGAATCCTTGAATTGTTTAGAACTAGCTACTGTTTATTTCTTAATGATAATAATGAACAATCTGTCTTCCAAAGTTGTACATTTTGTTTCTGCTTTATAACGGAGTGTTCTTGTGGTTTGTCTTGGATAGCTTTGGCTTGGGAAGTTGTGGGCTTGGTTGTTTGTCTGGAAACTTCAATAAAATGTTTGCATTCCTAATACAGTATTGTGAAAAAGGCATTTCTTCTAGCTTTGAGAAGGGAAAAAAAAAGAAAAAAAAAAAGCCATATAATAAAAAGCTGATAAAAGAATCAGCTGCGTGATGGTTGAGAAGTTTTAGGAAACATAAAAAAAAAAAATAAAAATTGAAGTACTTA
>VZSV01000028.1:1140977-1188477 GCA_013398735.1 Nothocercus julius | reverse complement strand
TCACAGGGTGAATAAGTAGCAGGAGAGTGACTATCGATCTGATTGCTCTCCCTCTAAGATTTAGTCAGTCAAAAGGACTCCCAGCAGTTGCAATGTCAAATTAGTTTATGGAAAGCTTCACAGCAGGGTTGTAGTGTGTTGTGTGAAAGCAGTGCATGAGCTGTCTACATGCAGAGGATTCCCAAGCACCAAGGCAGGTGCTAGGTAATTAGAGTCTTATTGCTTGAACTTCTTCACTTTAAATTGTGATGCCAAGGTTTCGCAACAGGGGCTTTCCACCATTTTGGTCTAACTCTGCTTTTCTTCCATCTGTTATATCGTTGTAAATTGTTTTTTTTTTTTTTTTCCGGGTATGCAGTAAAATGGAAGCATTGAAAAAGTTTATTCTTACTAAGGAATCTAGTTTGTGTTTCTTTGAAATTCCTACGCTCAACGTAGGAGCTCAACACTCAACGCTACGCTCAACACGACTGTTATTCCTGGTACTCCATTTCACGTTATGCCCTGTCACTTAGGCTGTGATTACTGGGGACCTGCATCATTCACTAAGGGTGATTTAGTGGCTCTGTGTTTCTGTTGTTATCAAAACAGATATTTATTTGGCAGGATCGTATCAAAACTCCTAGAATTTTATGGCAAATGCTACCCATACTCCATCTCAGCCCCCCACCTGCTCGCTTGCCCTCAGGTGCAGCTCTAATCTGTAAGTAACCGCATGCAATTGAAAGAAACCTTATAAACAATTGTAGTGTGTTGGGCTTCAGTCCTCCCAGTGACTTGTTTAGTTTAAGTTATGTCAGTTAAATTTTGGCATCAAAACGGGAGGTAATAAAGTCCATTGTTACTTGGGGGAGTGGGTGAATGGGACACTTGATGCCTGAGGTGCCATTAAGGAATGCATGACTGATTGCCAAAGTAGTTATTAATTATTCAGGGCATTGGGAACAAAGCAGCTCCAGTTAAAGTTGAGGCTGGGGGTGACTGTATTCCCCTCTTTTTTGGCATATGGTAGCATGTCATTTGTCATTGAAGATCATGCCAAAGATCTTTGCACAGAGCGGACTTAACCCTCTTGTATACAACTGAAGATAAAGAGGCAAATTCTAGAAGTTTCTTAAAGACTGACCTGCCAAATCACTTTTAAGCCAGGTGTTTCTGGTTTTTTGTTTGTTTGTTTTTTTAATTTATTTTTATTTATTGATTTATTTTAAGCACAGTATCTGTATGGCTACCTGGAATTAATCCAAGAGGCATTTTTTTTATTTCTTTTTTCTTTTGATGGTGTTAACACTCAGGTTCTTAACAGTAATGCTTAATGAAAGGTGATTAATGTTACACAAATCATCTGTTTACAGCAATAACTGTTCCTTTATTTCATCCAAATTGGCCCAGCTTTGTTGTTTTACATTTGTGCATGTTCATTTTGTTTGTGGGGTCTTTAGAATTGAGCTTATTTAAGGAAAAAGGCAAAGAAATTAAACAATAGGAAAAAAAAAGAATAGTAATAAAAGACGTAATGCTGTTATGTAGCCTTCTCTTTTCAGAAGTGCACAGATTTCAGAGGTACAACATGCATATCCCATGTCAAGACAAAAGCCCTACAGCATTCTAACCTTGGTTGCAATAACTGAAAACCAGAACATCACAAAGGACGTTGCTGATCACACCTAAAAAGATTTAAAAAAAAAAGAAAAAAAGAAAAAGGGCGACAGACATTAGACATTTAGAACTAAATTTATTTTCATTCAGTTCTTAGAAAAGATTTTGGTGTTGATGAGGGAAAGGGGACAATAATCCCCTTATAGGGAAAATGGACTGGGAAGCTACCACCCTTGTGGATTATGGCAGCAGTTAGCTTTAGTCTCACAGTAATCATTCCTATTAACTTAATAGATATTGAAGTTTACACCTGTAAACAAGCAGGGAGCACACCAGTAATGAAAATAATTTTCACACATTAAACTTTAATACTGTAGTCTGGAGAGTATTTTGAGAATTCACATTCAGAATAAAGAATGTCCTGTAAATAAAGATCATAACGTTGTTATGTTCTTTTTTAGTTGTGAGATTGTACTCTGTTAGTAAAGAACTATTAGATACTGAAATATTTTTAAATAAATGGTTTTCTTTCAGTGCATTTTGCACTCGCAGCTTGAAGGATAATTCAGACTGAGAATTCTTTACTTAATTATGGAAATGGCTGCCATGATTTTAAGGGATGAAACTAGTAATTGGATTTTTTTTTTTTTTTCCCTCATTAAGATCATTCTGTAGTAGTAGTAGTAGTAGCGCAAAGACAAGCTGAAGAAAAACAGTAGCAGTAGATTGTAGAGAAAAGGCAGCAACCCTGGTAGATTGAAAGGACTGAAGCAGTGAGCCAGCAGTGTGTGGGGAAAAGAGTGGGAGAGACATCAGGAGACTAGTAGGGAGACACAAGTAGAGATCACTGGCATGGGACCGTGGGTGTGCAAATGGGGTATTAGGAGACTGGGTTGAGAACAAGGACAGACCAACTGTGGTTAGGACTGACCAGGGAACAAAGTGGAACAAATAATCAGGATCAGATCAAGTAGTGAAGAGCCTTGTGCCTCATGAAGATGATGGCAGCCAAATAGAGCTGTGCCTAGATTACAGGTGCTGAACAACCATGCTTTAATAGTAATAGATTGTATGAAAGTAATAAAATATTTTAGGGACTTAATATGAAGAAAACTGGCTCAAACTGGCTAATATCTGCAACATCAACTGGTAAAATATATGTTCCAATGCAAACTGGCTCAAACTGGCTAATATCTGCAACATCAACTGGTAAAATATATGTTCCAATGGCACTTAGAGATGATATTAAACTCCTATTGCTGTTCATTAATTCTTTAGCTTAGGTTTTTAGGAAGAAGAGGAGGTATAGTAAGAGTTGTCACACTCATGTGACATTTTTAGGGGTTTATATTTATTTTCATGTTTTAAATTTTATTAAAAAAATTATAAAATGTCATTGTCTAGTAGACTATCCCTTTCCTGATTTCCAGGATCAGCGTGTTATTCTCAGTTTTTTGAGAAAGCTCAGTGATGGCTGCTCTACAAATTCCAAAGCAAAGGGACTCAGTCTCATTCTCCAAGAAATTCCCTGACTAACTGGGTCAGTCCTACATTCTGTGTTCTTTCAAATACTGAGATGTTATGTTTTTGACATGCTTGCTAGTGGGGGGGAAAAAAAAAAAAAAGTAAGCAAAAGCACTTTTGGTATTAGGTGTTAGGCAGCAGCCTATTTTTCCGTTACTATTTTAGCTGCATTTGTGTTGTGTTCCTGTCCATTATTGAAAGTTCAGCCATGCTGCAGACCTACATGTTGTCTCATCCCAGCAAAACGCGAGTGCAGTGACTAACTAGAGTAATTTTTCTTACAGTGATAATTTTTCTTACTTTAATGCAAATCAGAAGTGATTTACACAGGAATGGAAAGGAAGTACTTGGGGCAAAACAAGCAAGAATTGCTGAGTGTAGCTTATCTATGTTGTTACATAGGGTCCAGATGTGAAAGGGATTTTAGCAGAAGCAGAGTCGTGAGGGAGAGCAGGGATGATGAGTGTGAGATCAAACCAGCTGTGGAGCAGCTCCCGTAGATGCCTGGCTGCATGGTCTGGCACCACAGACTGGTGAAAGTGGCTCTTAAAATTCAGGAGAAAAATCCTTGACAGAGTAATAACACTGTATAGTAGCTTCAGGGTGAGAGTTTGCTTGTGGAAAGATTAATTTAGGGCCTTGGTAGTGGTGTTAAGAGAAATCCTTTTGTTTCCAAAAAGGGAGAGATAATAAGCACTGTGGAAACACAGAAATTTGCACCTGTCTCCTCTTTGCCATACCTGGCCTCTGGTGTTGCAGGTGGGGATTAGGAGCTGTCATCTATTAGCATTTATAAGTACTCTGAACTTTTAAAATGATCATGATGAAAGGTTTAGCTGGTGAAAGACGGGGATTTTGTTGACAAGTTTTGTTTGTTTGTTTCCCTGGGGAAGCCTAGGATATGACAAAGCTGCTGCATCTGTTCTTTTAGTTAGCTGCAACTAGAGTGGTGGAGAAGGAAGCTGGGGAGCTGCTTTTGTGCTGGCAACTGGTAGCTCCTACTGACTGAAGAACTGCAATTAAAAAAAGCAACCCCCCCCCCCCCCCAAAAAAAAAAAAAAGAAAGAAAACCTTGCATGTGAGAACACGGGGTTAAATTCATTCGGCAAAAGACGTTTCCAGAGGCAGAATGCTCGTGCTGCTTGAGTATTCATTTCACTCTGCTTTTGAGCTGAGCAATAAATCATAGGAAGAAAAAAATATTAGGCAACATTTATGAGTAACACTAAACTGCTGGGCTTCAAATTGAAGGGAGCAATTTAGTGCATGAAAGACTTGGTTTAAAGATAATTGAAAAGTGGAGCTACAAAAGCAGATGGAATAGCCTGTGGAAGAAATTTTACAAGTGATACTACAGACATTGAAAAGTTGGTAGTTCCTAATGGTCCTTTCAGCTGCAGAAGGATTCCTTAGGTGAGCTCCATGCTGTGGCTGTCCTGCCATGTTGCACAAGAGTCCCAGATCTCCTGGGCATGTCTGTCAGGTGAGAGGGGCAATTTCAGCTGTAGAGATGAAAGTATTTAAATGAATCTGATGCTTTATTTGGGAGTATGAAGCTCTGTTAGCCTAAGAGTTAAACTAAGAGTTTCTCAGTGATCTATTTTCTACATATTCGTCTAAGTGTGAGAAATACCCTTTCAAAAACGTGACTGTCTTTAACAAGTGAGATGTTATGCTAAGGCAATTTTGTTGGAAATAAATACCTTAATGGTCCCATAAATAGTTATCATAGTAAATGGATTTATCATAATTATTTATTCATCATAGTTATTTATTTCAATTGAGTTACTGTAGTAAATGGAATTCTTTTAAACGGATTCTCAGATGTTTTCAGTCTGTTTCTTTCAATTAATTTAGTATCAAATGTAATATGTTTACCCATGGAATCTTTCCAAAGCATTTCTCTCTGGTCTGGATTTTTACTTAAAGGATCACTACTGTACAGGTATGTGGATGTAAAAGTGTCACTGTTTTTAAAACCTCAAAACATCTGCAACCTGAATGTTTTTTATGCATGAATTTTGCTAATTCTGACCCTGAACTGAAATGACCCTGAAGTTTTCTGCTGATTGAGATGACTGAAATGAGTAGGTAGACAAGGAGATTAAGATGACTGAGTTGACCTAAGCTAATGAGATTGCTCTGACATCACCTTTATTGTTTTTGAGGAAACAGCCAAATGCCCAAACACTGGGTGTTTGTAGCTTGCTAACTGTCAGAAGCTAGCCTTATATAGGAAAGCTTTTAATGAGTAAGCTGTTAATAGGGTTACTCTCGCTTAACTTTCACAAAGCACTCTGATCTTAGGCACTCTTTTGATTTGTGTGTGTATATTTGTCTGCAAACATTTCAGTGTGCCATGTTCTGGGTAATCAAAAGTTAATAAGAAAATACTTACATTTCTTGAATCATCTATGTAATGCCCTTTTGGCAGGGAATTCGCATCTTTTGGTCAGAACAAATTCTGTCATAGTTCTTTTTTGCATTCTGTCAATAAATTTAGTTGTAAATATTGTATATACTTTTTAAAAATTGCTTTTCTGCTCAAGGGAGCAATAGGCACCTTTTATGTAGGAGAAACTATCAATCAGGCCTAAAATAGCAGTGCATCTTTTGGTGCGACAAAGTAAAACTTCCATAGCAGGGTTTGGTATTTCGTTACCTGAAAGTGCTTACAGATTATAGGCAAAATTGGAAAATAAACTAGAAGCTGTGCAGATGTGAACAAAAATAACACTTTTCCTCTGCGGGCAAAAAAATATTTACAGAAACCATTTTGTAAAACGATTGTTTACTCTAGCTTCATAAGTTTGACTTATGCAGTACATCTCAACTTTATTTTGTTTTTGGTATTGAGAGATTTCACAATTAGATTCTCATTAGTTTTTGGATTGGAGTGTCTGTCACTAATGCTCAGGATAAATGTGGTATACACTAAGGTATATACTCAGTCTACTTGTAAATAAGAAGATGGTGGCTTTTTAATATCAGTTTAATTTATCTGCCTTATTTCTGAAATGTTCTTCAAGCCATTGAAGGCCACTTGCAGGGAATAGGGTTTATTTTTTATGATCATATGGTTTTGAAGCACCCTTGCTGTCATGCTCAAAGGATAAACTTGCGGTTAGCTAACATATTTGTCTGGTAGGCTAATGCAATAAATAACTTCATTTGTGTAATGCTGGATTCAGCAGAATGAGAACAGTGCCTGCAGTTTATAGACAATCAGACTTTTACAGCGCTGAAAAAATCAGGTGAAACGAATATCTCACTTTGATTCATTATTTAAACTGATAAAGAAAGAAAGAAAGAAAGAACACATCTAACCACTTCCTAGACTGTGATGAACAGCACCCTGTGAAACCGCAATTAATCAAAGCCTAGAAAACCACAGGTTTTGATGTCTGTGTTCTGTAATTAGTTCCATATATTCTACATGAAATCATCAGAAACACTGGGGATTCCTGAATTAGGGAACAGAAAAGAAGCTGAGCAAGAAAATCTTTTAGAGTATAAATAAGCTCCAGCAAAAATAAAAGCAAAAAAAAGTATGTTTCAGTGTGTAAATATTCATTTTCAAATGGACTTTAACAACTGTGTAATAGGAATGGCACGTGTGTGGCACTGAATGAGCAATGGCTCTGCAGAAGGCTGGGCAACTCTTCTTTGAAATAAAAAACATCCCTTATGCAAATGATAATATTGCTATTTAAATGGATTAAAATTAATGCTGTTTCGGTGTGTGGCACTTGCTTTCTTCTGCAGATGATAGTGAACTTGCAGTTTTAAAATACAGTGAATGGCTAAGTGTAGAGGAATCATTTGAAAGGAGATAACTACATGCATCCAGATTGCGGTCCCTTCAGATCAGCGTTATGGTGCCAGCAGCTGTGGTTGCAGGTTTGGGAGTGTAGTCAGTAGTTAAATAGATTCTTCAAAACTTTATAAGGAAAATAAAGTGCATGACTAAGAACGTAAGTTAGCATGTTTTTCTTTTTCCATCACTCCTATTTACAGAAGTGTGCAGTCTTTGCTCATACCATGCTAACACGCTCTAATTAACTCAAGAAAGAATTGAAAGAATTGAAAGACTTGAGATCTATTTGACCAGATCATTTAGAGATAATTTGGCCACATCTGTGGGCAGTGACAATGTTCTAACTAGATCTTTTTCAGGTTTAATAGAAATAGATTGATTTGCTAGTAATTTTCAGGCAAATGAGATTTTGCTGTACAATATAATAGATTTTTAATGCTGTAGGTTTATTATGTGAAGGATGTCATTTTTACTGTTTTATTTTTTATTACATGTGTCAAGAGGGCCAAAAATGAATTGCATGTACAAAGGGAAACCACATTTATGCATTATAATAAAAATAATTAGACTATCAGTTTTAAAGAATTTTAATGACAGCAAGGGCCAGGCTGAGGCAATTACTTGTTATAATGCCTTAAAATTTAACATATTCTAATATAATGCATTTGCTCATGCTGTAAGCAGCATAAATGATTCAAAATCTCATAGGAACTATTCAAAATAGAATGAAGAGGCTGCTTTCAAACTAACTATGAAGCATTGTTTTTAAATAGCAGCCATACCAACTAAAAGAAGTAGAGACAATCAGAAATGCTTCTACTTCTGTTTTACAACCAATGCTAAAACCTTTCCTAAAATGAGTCAGATTACATAGAATTTTGAGGCTTTAAAGAAATTGTAAGTGATACTGACAAAGGAACTTCTCCTGCTCCCCAAACCCAACTCTTACTAAAAATATGTTCATTCAGAGTCTTGAGGATAAGCTATGACTTCTGAGTTTTCTTCAAGAGAAAGTAGCTAAATGGAGTCCAAAATAGAAAGTACTTTTCATTAACTTCCATATCCTTCTGTAAGTGGTTGTGGGCTGACCTGCAGGTAGGCGGAGGAAAAAAAAAACACCACGGCATACTCTACATTTAAATAGGCAGGGATGCAGTCTTGCTTGATTATGCATACAGAAGAATTGAGGCCATACTAGTTAATGGGGCAAATTTTAGAGTTAATTTATTTCTAGAATTCAATTTACCATTCTTGCTTGGTTTTTCATAACTGTTCATTATATCCGTGGACCAAGATTTCTTAGATTATCTTTTGCCCTGCTTTACATAATTTGCAACTTCTTTTGGTTATGCGTAACAAATCCTCTTGGCAATAAATAGAAATGAATATTTTTTGTCCTCTGATTGATGGACTTAGGGAACAGCTGATAATCTGGTGTTCTATTCCACATTTGTTATCACATCTACTGATAACAGATGTCAGTCTAGTCTCATCTAGATTAAAGAAATTTATATCATTATATCTTTTATCATAGTTTATGTTTTCTTTTTTTTTTTTCCTTTTTTTTTTTTTTTTCCCCCCCCCCTCTAAATGTTCTCTCTCTGTCTCCTTTTTCTTACAAGTGCTGGAAGAGAAACTGAACACTGCAGTTCAGCCAAGAACTTTCTGGCAGCTCTGCAATATCACATTATGGTGCTGTTATGACTATATATCTGAGATTTATCTCTTTCACAACAGGACCGTGTTTTTTTCCTATACACTACAACCCTGTGTTCTTCTGCTGCAGGACTTCAGTTGTCTACTTACTTTGTATTTATACCCTTCTTCTTATTATTCACAAATACGAAATGTCTTTGGAATACATTTATTTTCTTAAATTTCTCTTATTAATCCTACCTTTCTAATTCATTTTGCCTTTTAGTTATTGCATAATCACATGTAATAGCATAATGAGGTAGCATGAGATGAGAGTTAAGAGATATGGGAAAATAGGTAGGCAAAAGTGGTACAGCTGGGCATAAAGGACGTGTCAGAAGAGCGTTATGGCTAGTAAGTATAGGGAGCTCAAAGCTAGCTCACAGATTAGATGTCTGGCTTTAGAAATATTTTTAAAAATCTTTACATGAGTAAAGTAGTCACAGTCATGCTTTGTAGTCCTATCATGCTTTTTAACTTACGATGTGTGTTACATTTAAAGTAAGTTTAAATGTGACAAAATACAGATTATTTTTCTTCATGAATCTTAAAATACAGTAAATCTCTAGCATGTTTGATGACACTATGAAATGATACATCGCTACAGAGCTGAGGCTGCCTCCTTACAAAGTAATGTTTTGTTCAAGGACTTTCTACCTCCAAGGCAAGGCAAGCTCTGATCTGCAGTGTCTGCTGTACAGGAATGCTGGGTGTGCCCCTTTCCTTGTCATCTGAAATGCACAGAAACCTATAATGAAGTGCAATTTAGCACATATATTGAAATATCAAATTAAAATTGCATATGCTGTAGAAGTCATTTTCATCCTCCTTGCCAAATTCACTTTCAATATTAATAAATAGTCATTCTTAGAGCTTAATGTTTGCTGAACCTCCCATGAATCTACCGGCATAAGTGAACAATTTGTTAACGGCAGCTACCCATTTCTAATACCTGGAGGAATTATAAAAGAGCAGTTCGCTCCCTGACCCCAGACACTTCCTGTCTTCCCTTTAGCTTAGCTTTTTTTTTTTTCTTTTTCCTCTCTCTTTTTTCTCTTTTTTTTTCTTTTTTCTTTTTTTTTTCTTTTTTAAAGAATTCCATTTTTTTCACTTAAATGAGTAACTCTCTAAAAATATCTGAAAATATTGTGTCCCTTAATTATGGCTGACCACATCCCCTGTCATTGAAGAATGTTCAAAACCTTTTTTATTCAGAACAGCTGCAATTATGTTGGCTGTTTATTCCTTATAAAATACTGTTTATCAAGTAAGAACTAGCACTTTATATACAGAACAGGAAAAAAAAAACTTTTGTAAATCATAAATGTAATTGATATAAGTGTATGAAATTTCAGATGTGTATATGACTGAGGTGATTAATAATCATGGCGCCTACTTTGCAGTTAGCTTTGAACCAACATTTCTGGTATCATGTGTATGTGCTCACTGGAGTCTTGTGGTTGCAGGGATGTTTTTTGCATTGACTCATCGGTGCACCTAAGCTTTCAAGTTAATGACTCCCAATGATAGACTGGTGTATTTCTCCTTTTAGTTGAGAATTTCACATTTTAAACATAACTTACTTGTGATTTAGATAACGATAATTTTGATGTTGCTGTTGCAAATCCTTCTCTTAGTTAAGGTGATCTACATTTCAGCCTAGAACAGATACACATGCAGGATTTCATACTGTATCAAGATTTAAGTAAAAGAAGTTAATCTGTGTTGGGATTCATTTGGTTCTCCTTTTCAGCCAAAATTCAGTCAAATTTTTAAGCTAGGGATTTCTCTGTACTAAATTTGACTTTTTGACTAAATTTGACTGAGAATTTCTGTCTTTCTCTTGTTCTCTGTGTGTCACTATGTTGGGCTTGTGTTCCCTCTTCTATAGCAACTGAGTATTTGATACAAAATTTCTTAGAAGTTTTCCATTCTAGAATGAGGAAAACAAGTGAGACATTCAGCAAAATAGAACATTCCAGAAAATATAATGGATTAAAAAAAAAAAAAAAAAAAAAGGCAATAGTAATGTGCTAAGAAAAAATAATCTGCTTAATCCAATAGAACTGAGTCTTGAGGTAGGTTATATAACAATACTTATTCCTATCGTACAGGACTAACATTTTGCACCGTGCTGACTCAGGTTTATTCTTACACATAGCACAGAGAGGATGAATCTTCATAGTTGAAAGACTCACAAATGGGTTGTTTTTTTTGTACTACATACATGTGAGCAAGTAAAAGCTTAAAAAAAATTGGTGGTTTAGATAGCTGTGGATTTCTAGATGCTTTTCAAAATCCTTATAGCATGTATCTATGGCAGAGAAGAACTATTGTTATGCCAAAAAACTTCTGTGGCCTCAGGGAAAGTTCTTTTTAAGCTAGATATTTGCCCTCTTGCGTAGCTTCAAATGGCGCAAATAAGAGCATTGCCTGTGAATATAAAGAAGGAAAACAGGCTATCTTTATTGTGTTACAAGACTGTGCATGTCTTTTTAGTTTCAACAGCCTATCTCTAAATCTAAGCAGGGCTCAGAGTATTCTTTTATTATAATAATAATAAAATCCTGTTAGGATACTCCACTGGAAGGAATATATGTTGTTTCTTTCGTGTACTAGTCCTATCTGCATTTCCAAGACTGTGTGTCTCAGTTTTTTTTTTTTTTATAGCATCCCTTCTAGTCTGATTCATCTACATTGATGATGAATATTTTATCTAAATTATGCCCTACTGATGAATGGGCTTTCACTCAGAAATTTTGACAATGTTATCTTCAAGACAAGGAGTGAAAAAAAAAAAAATGGACATTCTTTTGGGGAGAGGATTTTTTCTTTTTTTTAACATCCTTCTTGTAAATGTCAGATCATGCCAAATATCTGACTCACTTGTTTTTGTTGTTCTAGGCTTAACTCTGTGATTACATTATTAAACATGAGATTCCTCACTCATAACTGCTGCAAACTAACAAAATTACTCCATTCCTTTAACTAGAAGAGGCTCTTGGTACCTCAGTTATATCCTATGAGGTAAAAACAAAGGACTATTTTAGATCATAATGGTGCTTAAGAGCTGATATTGTGTGGATTCAAGGTGAATGCTGTTTTATTTTGAACTGTTCATCTGAAGAACAAGTGCACAGGATCTGTGTAAGGGAAGAACTGGGTAAGTTATGACATACAATATCATATCCAAAATTTATCCTTCTGGACTCCTTAGAAAAAAAAAAGTGCCTAAGAAATATTTTTTTGTGTGCATTCTCTCATGGAGATTGTGATATTAAGGAAGTACCTTTATCCTCATATTACAAATGTAATAAGGCTGTAATACAAACTTCCATGATATGAAACTCCTGAAGCCAGAGTGAATCTAAAATGTTTGTGCTCTTGGCCACTATGCTTTTGGTTGTGATGACTTAGCTGTTGGAGGTCTATGTTGTGAATAAGCTTGTGGCCAAAGAAAAAGGGAGATGAGGAGTGTTCTTTTGTTAGTCAGATTAGCTCTTGTTTATGATGCAGCCGCATACAGAGTCATGTTGGCACAAGGCAGTACTGCTGCCACATGGTTTATACCATGAAGCTGGGGCCTGAGTAATGTGCTCAGGGTCTTGCAGGGGGTATGTGGCAAAACAAGAAATTAGTCCCTGGTTTTTAAAGTTAGGATACACACTAAATTATCCCTTAAGTCTCATCTTCAACTAGGTATTTTCAAATTCAGTTGTTGAAGTTTTCACTCAGCCTTACGCTTTACCATCAGCTGCCTTGTTTTCCAGGTGCAGGATTGCCATACGCTTTCCTCTCATGTGAGGAATGCTAGGTGGAATAGCTTTGATAAATCTCCTGGGGCACTGTTGTCATATGTAACTTCCAGATCTGGATAGGCTTGTAAAGTCATTCTTAATCCTATTTCCTTCC
This sequence comes from Nothocercus julius, assembly GCA_013398735.1. NCBI lineage: Eukaryota > Metazoa > Chordata > Aves > Tinamiformes > Tinamidae > Nothocercus > Nothocercus julius. Next base: position 1,175,930 of record VZSV01000028.1, on the reverse strand, counting down.
TTCCTTGAAAGTCAGTATCTTGACCCATTGCCTAGTTTGCCTCTCTTATATTTGTAAATACCTTAAGGAATTTCTATACGGCATTACTTTTGATAGAATCAATTGCACATATGGAAGTACAATATTAACAGACCTACTGAAAATTCTGTTTGATCCAACACTGACTGATCGATTGTCATTCTTGGTGTTCAATAGGCCCGCTGAGGTCCTACATTTTTTTGCTCTACCTCCTGAATTGTCTTTAGTAACAACAAATATACAGTTGTTTGGCTCTACCAGTGGTCTCAAACCTAAAACATTGTTATTAATCAAGGACTCTTCTAAAAGACTTCTTTAAAGAAGAGTATCTACATCTTCTTGTTGGTAATTCCAGTCCCCTGGCACTACTGGGACTACATTTGTTCCTAATGCAGCAAAGTCAATGAGCCAGATGCACAGGTTCTGCTTTTTTGCCTGTAATCCAACTCCAAGAGAATAAGCCTTTGATTTGGAGAAACTTGGAGAGCATCACTTTCCAGTTACTGACTTGTGTGAAGACATCTGTCATGGATGGCTGTTCCGTAAAGCCATCTGCTGTAGCTGCCTACCTTCCTAGGTTGCATCTCTCAAGTCAGATAAAGATATGTCTAGTATATCGAAGGTCAGTTATGTGCTAGCTGCCCTGTTAGGGGAGATGTGATAGCAAAGTAAATAGGTGAGGGCAACTATAAGGTAGATGTACAGTTGACAGCTACTTTATTGTAAGACCCTCTGCAATGTCTCCATCAGCATTTTCATAGCTAAATGACTAAAGTTCATCTAGGGTCCTACTATAAAGCTTTCACATCACCATTTTGTGGTGAAATTGCCACTCTGAGACCTCCTGTATTCTCACCTCAGGACCACTGAGCAGAGTGGCTCGACAGCAGATTCATTTTCTCAGGCATACCGAGGGAGACAGAGTATAGATCCAGATGGAATTCTACCAACTTAATCTGAGATTATTTGTGATTTGAAAGGAATTAAAACAGAAACGACGTGCTACAAAAAGAGGGAAGCCACCTGATTTGAGTACTTATAGCTATTTGATGTTGCAACTGCAATGCCGCATTTAAGAGTTATGCTAAAATTTTATATTGCTTTGTTCTAAAAGATATGCTTTTTTGATAAAGTTGATATAATTTCTTGTATTATGTCATTTCTCCTGTTACCCTTTCCAAGAATAAAACTTTTTTGAAGGTGCAGACATTGCTTCTAGGTACAAAAAGCTTTGAGTGACTTTGATAATAAAATAAATTATACCAATCATAACTTTACAGTGTAAATTGTCTTTAATTTTCATACATTCTCACTGTGATTTAAATTGACTGAATTAAGAGATTATTGGGAAATACATTCCTAATCTTAAAATCTTAACTGCTGTCTTCTAAAATGTTCATATTCAATGTTCTCCAATTTTTGTTTTCTAATTACATTTTTAACTGCCTCAGTTTGATGTGTGAATAATTCACAAGTGTTGACAGTTTTTATTTGCTTTGCAATACCATTAAACAGAACAATTCACCGTTTCCTCATGACTTTTTAATGCTGGCAAAGGCCTACTGAATCCAGAAAAACGCAAATTGGTGGGCTAGTTCCTATATATGTATCGCTGAGTATGCATGTTCTGAACTGTGAAACATAGAAATAGATTCTAAACCTATGGATTTTTGCTTGGAATCAATCTATTTCACTAGCAACAGAAAATTCTAATAGAGATGAGACACTGAAGTATATTAGACTGGAAATGAATTCAAAGAGAAAAATTCTTTATATCCTAATTCTACCATTTGATCCTTATTTTATTTTTAACCTTAGCAAAACCCTACACCTTCAAGCTATTAACAAATATAATATCTTGGAGAAAAACAGGAAGAAAAAAATTGTGATATTTATTTCTTTTAACCATCTGAATTATAGTGTCACAGCACTATTTTGAGACTTGCTGAGTAGCATGTTTTGCTAAGAGCAAATATTTAAATTATAGACCAGAATATGTTGCTTTATTATCATAACCTAATAGATGGATCAGCAAGTTTTTTTTTTTGTTTGTTTGTTTTTTTTAATGTGGGCATTGGAGAGAAAAGGAAATGAAATATGTAAACTTTCTGAAATCCACACATCAAGAATGGGGACAACTCCTTCACTCCTGGAAATGATGCTAGAATAGCAAGATGAAAATAATGTAGAAATTAGTGGTACCAGCAGATTAGACCTGTGTTTTGTTTAATCCTTGCAAAGCTTCTAGGTAAAAAACAGCACAGATATTTCTAGTGATTGTATTTGAAGCAAATAGTAGGAAGGTCACGGCGGTTACTGTTTGCTGCCCTTTCAACCACAGGCTTAGCTAAAACCAAAAATACATATTTAATAGAATTGAGAGCACAAAAAGGAAAATATAATTATTGCTGTGAAATATTGCAATGGCAGGCATATTTTATAAAATTGCTGTTTCGTATGTAGTGTTGCAAGAATTCTTTTCTTAAATAAATGTTCCAGCATAGCTGGTACATTTTTCAACAATCTATTTCTCTAATCATTTTGTAAAGGTAAATAAATAGATTATGGATGGAAAAAATGAAAGTATGTTTACACATCACATTAGATTACAGACAGTGCCATTTTGACTCTGAGCAAGTCTCTTGGAATTATCTACGTATATGTGCATGTGTGTATATCTACACAGGCACACAGCACACATATATATGTATATGTCAGTATACCCAGGACAAAGTAGTTCTTGTATAAAACTAGTCACCTACAGAAAGGCCAGAGAGATTTTATTTGCCCAGTACCTGTATTGTGCAGACCTGACAGGCACAGTGCAGTCAAGTGACAGAACCTAGGTCAAAAACCTCAGGAAGGGATCTCAGGAGGCGCCCTTTTCAAATTCGTTTTCGAAGCAGGGCTGGTTCTGAGGTCAGTCCATGCTTCTCAGGCCTTTAATCAGCCACATTTTGAAAACCTCCAAGGGTGGACGCTGGAGGGCTGTGCTGGGCAACTTCTTACCCAGCTTGACTGTGCTCGTGTTGAATATCTCATGGGAAACACACTTGAAAGAAGTGATGCATGCAAGATTATGTAATTAAGTTCATGAGTTTTTTTGACTTTCTTGTCTTCTAAATCAGCAGTAAATAGAAACTTTCTTTATCTTTCTTACATGACCCAAGCAAATTGTTGTAGTATAATAGTATGGACATAATGACTGTAGCAATGTCTCTCTATCCAAAGAAGGTTAGGAGGATGAAGCAGCATTTCCTGCTTAGGGTTGGAAGGTTTCTCTTCCTAACTTCATTTAATCCTCTGAAAACATAAATCAATTTGTTTAAAAAGCTGTTTTAAAGAGGTTGCAGAGAGTGAGCAAACGCAGCAGTCCCGCTAGCTAGAGTGGCGTGTAGCTGTGTGTCGTGCTACTGTATGTGAAAGAGTTTCTTGATGATACTTCTGTTGTGGGGGAGTGCATAAATGTTTTTAGTACTCAATTTGAGCATTTAAGTGTTTTGGTATCTTTGAAAATAATTGTTTTTTAAAGGAGAAAGAATTATAGTAATTCCAGATGTTGCTATTACTGTATTATCTATATGTTTAACCGGACACATAATACTTAGCGCTGTGAAACACAGATATTGGCTTTTCATCCATCTATAGGCGATATAAGTTTTCATTTGTGCTAGGGCACGTTTGTATTTTACATTGAAAGACAAGAACTAAAAGGCTGTGGCAGGTCCTCGTAGGAAAGGCAGCGTGTGAAATGTGTTTTTCTTCAGCTTTCTGGAGGGTGTAATTGCTTGTCATGGGCCCATATTTTCACATCACCGTTTGTTCTGTTTCCACAATGTCATCCATCAGTTAGTGAACTTCCTCAAAGAACAGGTAAAGTAACATGCTATCTTTAAGACTAGGAATGCAAGAAGTGGGAAGACTGTCTGGTGGAAGTTTGTTTACTTTTATCGCCAAAGAATAATTAGGTACTTTTTGACTCTTGTCATTTGTCTTCTTAGGTAAACTGTACACTGGAAACAAGCTAGCCACTTATAAACTTTCCCAGCTATGTATAACTTCATAAAGTACAACACTTCATCAAAGTGGATCCATTAAATCTGACTGGTACTCTTCTCTTGGCTTTGATTGCAGCACCACACAGAAGCACCTAGCCCGTCATTGCTACCCCCATCAGCCTTACCATTAGATGTATTAAACAACGCCGTTGCTGGGTTTAGTACGGTGGAAGAACTTATCCGATACCTTGAACCAGATCGGTGGCAACTGGATTTGGAAGATTTGTACAGGCCAACATGGCAAGTTCTCGGAAAGGCATATATTCATGGGAGAAAATCAAGAGGTAAATTACACTTCTGTTTGGCCTTGCAACTTTCTACAAATGATTTTTGACAAAGAAACAGTAATTATGAGCCTTCTTCACCTTGAATGGTTCCGAGGATAAAATGTGTTAGAGATCGCTGATGTTAGATATTTTCAGTTGTATTTTCTGGAAAAGGACAATGACTGTCCTCAAAACTCAAAAGAATTCAGCATGATAAAATAACAGAACTAAAGCTGTCTGTAAACTTGGGGCCTCTTTGTTCTCAGAGTAGAGGGACCTGTGAGTTTCTTTTGTATGGAGAGCAACTACTTCATGTTTTTATTAGCGTAGGTCATTCCTTACACCTGCTGTATCAAGTGAGCAGTTGGTTTCTTTCCTTAGCATGTTTTCAGTCTCTGCAGCCTGTGCATTGAGAGCTAAATGTTTCTCTTCCTATGCTACCTCATGAAATTCTTCTGTCCATATTTGATTGTGCATTTGTCAGCTTCATCGTATGTGAAATGTGTATGTATTGTAGGACTTGCTGAGCTATTTCTCATTAAACAAGTCATTTTATTCCACCTGTATTTGACATTCATGCAATTCACCATGTGTCATCCAGATGCTTCCCACTATTTCATGTTTATGAATTTCATGTGGATGGATAGCATGCAGACTCCTTCCTTTCTCACCACATAGCATGAAAATGAAGATAGAGTTCTCAGGTGGCAAATGTAAACTAAATTATCATCTGATTAGGAAGGAAAGGGAGGAGATGAAAACTTTCATAACTCAGATACAAATTTTTGACAGCTCATGCCTGAATCATAGACTAAAAATGAATCCTTCTACCCTACTTCTGTTGCTATAGCAATATATTTATCAAATAAATCAAGAGTCAAAGAGGAGGAAATTTCTTTAAAAGGTTTCAGTAGTGGACTGTGTCTTTCCGATAGTCATTTAACACTTTTCTAATTCCAGAGTTTCAGTATTTGCTAAATACATGCCATAAGCATACAGTAAGTAGAGAGAAAAACAAAATGTAATATGTGGAACCTTGCATAAACTAAAGTGCAGGTGTTGGATAACATCTATATAGACAAAAGTAACTCCCTGCAAGACAGATCTTCCAAAGAAACTATCAGAGTAAATCTTTTAAAGACTTCTAATTAGATACCGAAATAGATTTTTCCACTGAATAAACATATCACAGTATTGCCACATTCATCTTAAAGAGACCACCCTCAGACTGCATTACTGAGTGTGTAATTTAATAGCCTGGGGCAGAAAATATGTCCAGTTGAGATGACATAGTATGAACTGTTAGGTCTATTAAATAGTTAGGGAAAGCAAACTTTTTTTTATATTGCTGCTTTTAGTAGAATGTTTGCTGTATTTAAGGACATTTGGAGAGGTGCATGCCCTAAAACGTTGTGGATTTTCTTTCTTCAAACTCTTTCAATCTATAATTAGATCAGTTTTGTTTTTGCAATATTACAGTGCAAAAGCTAAATTAGTGTTCCCATGTTCATGAACAAGCATCAGTTTATATCTAATTAAAAGTATAGATTACTTTATGTAGAAAGGAGAATAATATCACCCTCTACCTAATAATTCATATGAAAAAGACTATATTTAGACAACCTAAATTTCACAGAACTTCTGTGTCTGATGTTTTCTCTGGATAAAATGCTTCCAAATACTTCCATCCAGGAAAGAAGAAACAGCAAGTCCAGAGGCTTTGATGTCTAAATATAGCCCCAAAATTTGTTCTTTTACAAATTAAGTACAGCCCTAAATTATTTTACAGCTCTAAATTATTATTTTTTATTATTAAACATAAATAAAAATAATATGTATGTTACAGTGCAAAGAAATGATCCTATTGCTTCAAATAGAAATCTATGAGTAATCATTAGGCCATATTCTGGAGTCTGTTTAAGAAAAATAAGAGTCATAATCCAATGATAATATTTAGAAGATACTTTTCTAGCATATAGAGGAATGTGACTTTGTCTTTTGCACTCCTTCTTTGGAGTTTGAAAATTGCACAGAAACCCATTTTGAAACAGCTCTTTGCTGTTGTATGAACCAGTAGGAAAAGTACGCTCGTAAGAACATCTCCAAGGGGTTACGCTCCTAGGAACCAAACCATTCTGCTGTGTCCACATACTGGTGTCTCAACCAGGACATATTTTTTTTCACTGTCTTTGAGATTGGGATCCATCTGGAAAAGTGTTTTGGAAAACACAAGTCACTGTTATACTGAATGCAAGTCCCAGAAAATGCTAAACAGTCATAGTAAGAGAAATCAGTTACTTTCAGGATGGTGTGCACATGGAATATTTAATTTGTGCATGCTAATGAAGACACTTTTAAAACAGACTTTACTATAGACTTACCTGCATCTACATTTACTCTGCCTTTTTTCCTCTTCCCCATATTTTTGTTCTAGTGTTTCTCATTCTTATGCTACTGCAGAACCTTCCATCCTTCCTGAGCTAGTGCTAAACAAAAGAACTTTGACTGTTGTGTCAAATATGATACATGAGTGGAAGCCAAGTTGAAAGAGTGTTTAAATGTTCACATTATAACAGGTACTGTAACTCAGTGCACTTGGGAAATCCACATAACCTTTTATTGTGGTTAAGTAAACACTTTTAAAGGGAATATATACATTCTCTCATCTAGCTTCATGCCCACAGTGTGTTAAAATAAATTTTGGACAGACAGATACTCTTTGAAAAAATAACAGCTTCATTCACACACTTCAAAGAAGTGATTATATAAGCACTGGATAAATTTGCCACAGACCTTTTAATGAAATTGAATTACGTAAGGTAGGGTGAGAGTTCACGTAAAGGTGCAATAGCAGAATACTTTAGCGCATTGTAAAGCACACAGACCAAACATGCAGTTTTTCAGCTCTCCTGATATTTGTTGTTACAGTAAGGCAAACTTTACATCTGCCCAGGGCTGAATGTGTGTTCTCATACACAGACTTTTTAAAGTTTAGTCTGGAGGTGTGAGGGTTTCAGTTGAGTTTCATTTCAATTTTGTGACAAAATGTACAATACATTTACTGTTCATTTAAGTACACTGTTGTTTTCTCTGTGGCTTAACTACAACTTGTAGAGAAAAACTGATACATTCAATTCTTCTATTGGCCATAGGCGGAAGGTCAGGATGCCAAGTAGGCAGCTCTCTTCTACTGGTCACTGGCGTGCTAGAAGAGGCAGGTGATGTCTTTGGCATCAGTGTCCAACTTCTATTTTCAGTTTCTTGTAGTGAAAGAGCAAGCAGAAATCATGTTAGGAGACATAAACTTAGCTTCCTGAAATTCATTGTACCAAGCACCTTCAGGCTCTGTACAAATCTACCAGCAGGAAGTATTAGCAGAGCTATCATTTGTATTACTGTATTTTTACATGTATTCCTATTCAGATTCATCACTGATTTCATATCCTGACAGGTATGGGAGAAAGAAGTATACCCAGTTTCTGTCCACAGTCCTTGATAAATGGAGGTAGATATGTCCACCCTCTAAATGACTCAGCCTAGAGCTATTAGCTGGCCACGGGAGCTTAAATCATTTCTATCTTCTCTCTGTGAATCTTCCCCAAAAAGCCTTTGTATCTCTTTTCTCCTGCTCCCTTCTCAGCTTTCTTCAGGGAACGCTCTTTCTGTGTGGGAGGCAGGCTGGTGTCCTATCAGTAACTTCATTGGAGTTATTACACACTCCTCACTTCTAAAAAATCAACTTGTTTATTTAGGAGCCTGTGTTAACCTGATAGTAAAGGAATGAAGTGCCCCAGCTTGACTTTCATTGTAAATGTAAGCAGAGAAAAGGCTTCAGTGTGTTTAACTGACCCTTCACAATATATCTTTACTTTTGGATGTCAGTATACTGTAAGGTTTGCAAAAGAAATGTTTTAAGAACTGTGAAATGAAATTACTGCCCAAGGATCTGCTCCTGGGACAGTACTAGTGAGCATTTCTTTAGAGAAGTGCAGTTTCTAAATTCTCTATTTCTTATATGTTTAAATAGAAGTGAGAGGAGATAGCTGGTATCAATAGGCTAAAGTTCTCCTTAGTAATCTTTGGAGGCTCCTTACATAATAAAGAGAGAAAAGAGGTGTCTTTTCAGATGATAAATAGAAATATAGTAGGAATATATCATAACTTTATTCATAGCTTTTCTTTTTTATTGATAAACTGTCAGTGAATGATATTAACTAGCAGGTAATATAGAGAGTTTGTGAAGTAATATATCAATGGTTAATACTGTGATTTTTAAGCAGCACTGAGATATTTTTCTTCCCAGTTTCTTCTTGAGTCAGTTTAAAAACTGCTGGTTTGAAGGTCTGTACCACTTTGCTCAAGACTTACTACATTATTACATTCAGGCCATATTACATTAACTTTTCTTCTTTCTGTCCAGGAAGATAAAGTATTAAGAACTAGTAGGAAGGAATACCCCTGTGAATGAAGCATTAATTCCACTCCTTACCGATGGTGGGAGTGGAGAGAAAAGGTTAAGGCAAAGTATTCCAGATCATGGACAGTATAGACTGGCTTCTCTAAAAGAAATGAAATTATGCTGTTTTTTACCAAACCAATTCTTAATTGCTGTGTGTGTTTTCAGTTCATAGTTAATATAGAATAGGAACACAAACTCAGAGCATGAGTGTGGCGCAAAGGGAACTTCATTAGGGTTGCTATGGCAAAAACATTCACTAGAATATAGCAACTAGAGCATATTTTGTTTAATTTGAACCAACTCTTCCAGAGTTATGAAATAAATAGTGAGTACTTCTGATCAAGAAATTTTCAATTTAGGTTTCACAGTATTTGTATAACGGCAGTATTATCCTTTGGGCCAAACCTTTACCACTGGTGCAAAGGGGAGCTTTTCTCAAGGGTTCCACATGTTGGGCCACCACCAGTGAGGTTTGATAAGGAACCAGAAGTGCACGTTTGTGTTTTGTTTTTTTTTTTTTGTTTTGTTTTGCAGTGGTGGATCTGAACCTTCTAAAGGAGGAGGTGCGGCTGTATAGTTGCACTCCCCGCAACTTCTCGGTGTCCCTGCGGGAGGAGCTGAAGAGAACGGACACCATCTTCTGGCCTCTGTGCCTTCTGGTTAAGCGTTGTGGTGGGAACTGTGCCTGTTGTCATCACAGTTGCAATGAGTGCCAATGCGTACCAACAAAAGTCACCAAAAAATACCATGAGGTATGCACTTTCTAGTGTGTTTGCATGCTTGGAAGTACTGAAAGACAACTCAAGAATTCATTTTACTATAAGTTTACCAAAGTATATTTTAAAATTGTATATATCTGACTTGTAGTGATATTTTTTACTGCTTTGATGAGTGTTACTTAAAATTTTAGTATCTTCCTTTTTAAAATATTGTACAGTAGTGAAAGCAACCTGCTAACATATTTATGTGTTGGCTGTATACAGACTCAATGTGAAGAGTGAGCTTTTCCGTGGAACTGCATACTAGTTTATTAGTGGATTTTGGACATATCACACCTCCTTGCTAATGTTATCTTCTTTAAAAAGAAAGAGATGAAGAAAGAGGTTTTTAAAAAGAAAGGATCCATTTCCATTGTTGTAAATCTACAGTTAAAATTATTATTGTAGAGTTATCCCTTAATTCCATGAGGTTAATGATATCATCAGTCCTTAAAGAAAACAAATAAAAACATGAAACTGTAAGACTCTTTCATAAGAAACAAAAACCTATTTAGTGTTTTATAATCACATTTAGAGAGGCTTGTAGGGTGAAATAAATGCAGGAAGTCGGCAGAGGAAAGGTCTGGTTCCTTTTAATAAGCTTCCTGCCTTCCAGTTGGTTTCTGGAGCAGTCTAGCTCATAGCCTAGGTGTGTAATGATGCACTTTCTGTTCTCTTGATGCTCGGATTGTTTTCCTTCAGGTTCTCCAACTGAAGCCAAGGATTGGTGTACGGGGATTGCATAAATCCTTGACAGATGTGCCTTTGGAACACCATGAGGAGTGTGACTGTGTGTGCAAAGGGAATACTGAAGGATAAACATGGTTTAAGTGTGTTGTTCTCTTGAAAAGCACATTCAATCAATGGCTGATTCTATTATGGGGCTTGTGCATTATCTCCTTCTATAATCTCAGTTGTTTGCTTTGGGGATCTTCCATCTTCAGGATTTACAGTGAGCTCTAAAAAGAGGAGAAGTCAAACTGGGATTATATGTTGTGTGTAACAGCTCTGTTTGGAGGCCCAGTGAAAGGATGGGAGAAAGGCATCAATGAGGGATTTAAAACATGTGTATTGGTTTTGTCCCCAGCAATTTTCTTGACAAAACATGGATTTATAAATGAGGAGTAAAGCTAAAGTTAGAAGGCTCACATCATGGAGACTTGATCCTGCTGGCTGTCACATTTCTACAGCTCCAGTACACCTTGCCTCTGTTGAAAACATCTGAAATCTGTCTTTCTGTATTCAGCTACTCCTGTGTACTCTAAATGAAGCATTCTCTGTTTTATAAACTTGGTTTAAAACAGACCGTCTTGCTCCGAATTAAGTATAATTTGTCTAATACTGGTAGGAAAGACTGGATTTTTACATATGTTCTAGTAAAGCTCCTGCCTTTTAGAAAGAAGACTGGACAATAGCTATGGAATGAGCTAACGTTGAAAAGAACAGTGCCTTTATTCTTACTACTATGGCCGATGATTTTTTGTTGTTGTTTGTTATTTTGATCGTGTACATTTTTATACTCTCCTTTTGACAATATAACTATTTGCTTTTCTAAACTTGTTAAATATATCTATTTTTACCAAAGGTATTTAATATTCTTTTTTTATTACAACCTAGATCAAATATTTTTTAGTTTTGTGAGACTTTAAAGCCAGATTTATACAGTTGGAGGAACATAGATTGCTATGGGAACATAGGTTACTGTGGGAAAGGAGTGTTATTGCTTGATAGTTTGTTGCTAGACAGTGGAAAAATATGTTTTTTTACCTGGAAACACAGTAATAATAAACAAAAATGTGTGGATGAAGGTCTAACCTTGCTAGTTCCGTGATACTGAAAATATAAGAGACAGGGATTACTATAAATGGTTTCAGAAGTAGATATTAAAAAAAATCCCTCTCTCCATTCTGGCATTTGTTCCAGTAGAAAAAAAAAAATGACCATAGATAGATGCCTTCTGGCTTTTTTAATTGCTTAATTTCTTTGAAGTAGGATGATCTACAACATAAGAAAAGAAGCTCAGTGGCTTGCTGCCTTCATCATGACCATGGAAAGGTAGCCTTGTTAATGTTGAGTGTATGGTTTTATGTTAATGGTTATATCTGTTTAAATTCTGTTGACTCACAGGATTGTAACACTCTTCAGTACAGTTTTATGAACTATGTTTTTGTTTCTTCTGTACATTTTATCCTTAACCAATACACTTATCCCACTCTATGCAAATTGAAAAGAAAGCAGTATTTTGCTTGTAAAATGCTTTAACATTATGTCTAGTTTATTTTTTGACTATTGAATTTGCAGATTGTAATGAATCACCAAATAAAGTAATAATGCTAATTTTGGGAGAAGAAATGTTTCAGTGTGATTGCATATTTATATGTGATAAATATACAATAACAAAAAATAGAGAGGGTGATTCACTGCTTGTTAATCTGAAAGTCAGTTATAAAAGTGAAAATCATCTGTTATGAAGACAGATCCATTTTTTTGTGCTTTCATTTGCTTAATTATTTCTCTTTAGCTGTAAATCCAAGAGAGGAAAAGAGGAGAAGGAATATGGTGGTATTGTTACAAATATTCAAAATACTCCAAATAGTGTGGAAGTAGAAGCTGTCAAGTAGAAAAAAAATATTCTTTTGTTACTGTTTCCGTCATGAAAATGGAATGGAATGATATGGGTGTTTCTGTCTGTCAGTATGACTTTATGGTAGTGATTTTGAAAAATTCTCAGGTGAAATCTGATTCCGTCTTAGGTGAGATATTTTTACAACCCTCAATTTCTTACTGCATAAGACAATTAGCTGGTGGAAATGCAGAGTTATGGTCCCGCAGGAAACCTAGTTTACTTGAATTTTGAGTCCTCGACCAGAGTAAAGTGTGTTTTGCAGTAACACTATTTTTGAATTAATATGATGCTTTCTTTGTGATATTGAGAGCTTTTCAGGATCAGATTTGATTAAAAAGAGAAATAGCCGCCTCTGGCACCATAATTCATCCAAAGAATTGAAAAATGTAATTTCGTTACTTATGTTACTCTTGTGGGATATATGTGTGGTCTCATCCTCTCTGTAGACTTGCTAGTGAAAGATGATGCGATGACATACATTTCAGGATACCTTCAGTAGATCTGAAGTTAATGTTTTCCAAAAATTACAAATATTTCTTCTACTGCACTCCTCTGTTTTTGGCTGCCTTTCTTCCCTGCCAATATTCTTGTACCAGTTTCCTTCCCAGTTCCTCGCTACAGGTCAAGCATTTGGCATCCAAACTCATATCTCTTTTTCTCTTTTCACCCCCGATATTGTGGGAATTTAGCACTCCACATTTTCACTAGCTTAGACAGCATGGGCAGCTCTGAGCATTTTTAAAGGACAAATTTTGGAAAAGATGCCAAGCTGTGGAGTTAAAGATGACTTTTTCCTGCTTTGTGTCATATCCTCTATACTATTTGATAGAGCAGGTATTCCCTGATAGCGGAAACCTTCTGGTGGTGGTCTGTTGGGTTACACCGTTACTACATAATGCTTATGTGCCCTAGGTTTTGTTTCCTAGATCCTGCTGAGTTTGCCATGGCATTGCATCCAGAAGATCCGTGAAACCTTTTGAAGCTGCCGCGTGTGAGTTTCTGACAGCATAGGCGAGCTGCTCTCTTAAAAATAAATTGAATTAGTGACGTTCAGTCTTCACTTAGAAATGAGCGAAACATGGTGCAACGTAAGAGAAAACCCTGCTGGTGCCGGAGGTAAGATGAGCGTAGGGAAGCAGAATGGCGGAGCAGAGCTGAGCGTGGTGTGGGAGAGGGGCCCTAGGCAGGACAGGCTGCACGGGGCGGGAGGTGGGCGACGGGCCAGCGTGCCGGCGCTGCAGTGAGGTTGGTGGGGGGTGTGGGTCAGCGGAGGGAAATACAGCACCAAAGGGCAAGAGAGCAACTGCGCTGGTGCGAGCACGCTCCTGGTGTGCTTAGAGCTCCCTCCCCTAAAGGCTTCAATCCTTGACACCCGCTTGACACCTTTCTCCCTCCCTCCAAGATTTTGTCACCTGAGGATGAAACTTGGCCAGGTGATTCTGAGGAGAGAAACTTCTGCAGCCTTAAGGTGGGCCAGATATTTTATATACGTTTAGCCTAACTGTAAGGTGAGCAAATGCTTGTTGCCACGGGGGATCTTGGAGAAGAGCCCGGGGAAGGGCAGTAACTCGCTCAGCCCGCGGCCATCCCTCTGGCTCTTCCCGGGCCGCAGAGCTTCCCAAGCAATTGGAGTACCCGGGGCTGAACACAGGAACAGGGCGTGCTGGTGGGAGGGCCAAAAGAATGATATGTACTGCTTCTAGTTTGGGTGCGTTGACCATCACCAATATTTAGGCTTAAACTTTGAAATAAGTTTGAAAAAAAGGTTTTAAAATTGAGCTTAATAAATGTACTAACAGTAGACAGAACTTTTGCTTAAAGTTCACACTGTACTTTCACACTTTACTTTCAGAAATGATTGTCCAACTCTACTTTTCTGAATTTGCTTAAAATTCCCATACTGTAAGACTTTAATTCCTTAACACCTTGTCTGCCTCTGAAGATCTTGTCACCAGAAGATGAAATTTCTCAGTCAGTTGTTTTTAAGGAGTGAAACTTGCAGTCTCAAGGTGGGCCAACTAGTTTGTATCCAGAATACTTAGAGAAATATTCCTCTGAGGGTTTTCTCTGATTATTGTTGGTCTTCTACTGTTTCTAAGTAAAGAGACAACAGCATGGCAACATTAATCATGAGTTGCTCACAAGCGATCAGCAGTGCCTTTTCTGTCACATTTACACGTGATCAGCAGGGAGTGCAAAGGGTGCTGTATGGGTAGAAAAATATGGATGAAAGTGAATAAAAAGCCCATGATTTTCAGTGTGGAATAGAAGTTGATCTCTTGTTTTTGTGGGGATATTTCAAGTGGTTACTGTCTATTTTAAGAGTGAGTTGCTGAACTCCATTAATATAAGCATCCGTGTTAGTTAATAAAGAGGAAAATTGCTATTTTAAATGGTTCTGAATAGTGGAAAGAGCTGTGTGGAATAAAGTAGCTCCTCTAAATTAGACAAGATCCAGATAGCGTAGGCTGCATTTTGTAGGTTGTATCATGTTCCTGATAGATGGCTTAGACTTAAAGTAATTAATCCCCCAGAGGAATAGGTGGGGAGTTGCCAACCCCCGGTGAACACTGTGTTTTTTATGGGTTCTGTAGATGTTTACATTCCTGAAACCCTTGTGTCAGCCATTGTCGGCTTGGGAGTGATGTGGAGCAGCACCAAAACTTTAGTCACCAAGGGCGTTGACTGCAGATCTGTTGGCTTTTAAGCTCTTAAGTTTCCTTACTGCGTGTCTCCTGGCTTCAGGGGCTCACAGCTCCTTTGCAGCAAAGAAAAAAAAAAAGAAAAAAAAAAGATTTGTGGATCAAACAGCAGAGTGCATGGGGGCGCAAACAATACTGAAGCACAAAGTCACCTCGTTTAGTGGCCAGCATCAGCTAACAAAAGCTATTGCTTGATTTTCTTTCTAATAGAGGACTATGTTGAAACTCTTAAAACAGTCCAGCTACAAGCTGTTAAAATAATCTCATTTGGATTATGCCAAAGTTTGAAAAAAAAGTGGAAAAGTCTATTTTCTGTTTGACTTCTGTAGGTACAGTATTTCAACTACTGTTAAAGTTCTCATTTACAATTTTATGCAGAAATGCTAAAAGAACAAGGATTGCTGGATTCTCATTTGAACTGAGCTCTGAAGCTAAGCAGAGTAACACTTCTCTGATGTTACTTGTGGCAATTTGCTATTTAAATTAGTTTGAATAAGTCGTCTTTTCCTGACAGGTTTTCCATGGGTTGCTTCATCAGACAACTTGCCTTTCAAAGTCCTTTCATGCACCTTTCAAACCCAAGGACAGTGTTTTGTTTCTTTGTTTGTCTGCCAAAATCACAGAGGAAAAATATGGCTTCTCTTTTCAGTAGAAATTATACAAAATTGCTCAGAAAAGAGTCAGGTAATTTGCCCAATGCCTTTCTGCAACTGCTAAAAGAAAAATCAATTTTCAGCTACATTATAGGAAAAAGATGACAGCCTCCCTTCAAAGTGTGATTCAGAGCACACAGGCTAGATTCCCGCTCTGAATCATGCTCTGTGACACTCTTCACTGAGCCTGTCTCTCTTCATTTAGTACAAAGTCACAGTCTAGCCCTCCCACTTAGGCTGCACTGCTAGATGCATAAAATTAATCCATGTGAATAGCCCATATACAGGCCTGTGTTCTGGGTAAAACTTTTCTTTCTCAAAGAAGCATGTCAAGAAGTCATGCAGCCTGAAATGATTTCCCGTATAGCTGATTTTGGCAACCTCTTATTTTGCCTAGTGAACTGAAGACAAAAGGGTTGGTTCAACTAAACAAGCCCACCTTCCTCAGACTGTGCATCTTGGGAGACAGCAATTCATCCCAGATTGGTTCTGCTGTCTCTCATCTTCAGACTGGAATCTGAAAAACCTCCTCTCTCAGTAAATTCTGCATTTCCTTTGCTGTGCAGAATCCCAATGAGACAACAAAGTTGGCAAAAAAGTCTTGTTTACTTTACTTTGTCTTGCTTCATCCATGGTGTATGTTCTGGGATCTCAGACAACACCAATATGAAACTTGCTTTAGAGACAAGGGCAGTGCGGGCAGTGAAGGCCATGATCTTTAGGAAATTATTTTTGAGGAAGGGGATCAGCTAGTGATCAGCACAGTTAGCATCTTAGTGAGCTGTCAGTCAAATATACCAAAATTAACTGCTCGATTTGGTTAAAGGATTCTACTTGGTCTGTGAACAGAAGAAAATAATATTTAAGCTTTGACTTCATTCTTTTCAAGATTTTTCACAGTTTCACAACAGGAGTGATTTTTATCCCACACTAATTATTTTTTTATTGTGTTTCCTTTTGTTAGAAGTTGAATAATTTCACTTAGAAAAACAAACACATGACTCTGACCCTTGGTGTTGAATCCAGGTTGAATCCCCAAAATTCTTCATTTCTCCAGGGTGACATCTCAGTAGATGATCTGCCCACAGTATAGCATGTTCAGGTGTTATTAGACATTCTCATCAGTGGCTGTTAAACATGGTGTATTTAAATAAATGCAACATTTTATGTACACTTTGGACAGACAGGAATTCAGCGTTGGCCATGTTAGCATTAGTTTCATAAGCTTGGTTTCCTTTGCCACACCTGAGTTTAGTGTCTTCAAAATGATCAGATTAACTATTTTACTATCAAAAGGACAGGAGGCTAATGAAGGACAGGTGACACAAGAAAAGCAAAACACTTGCACGCACTGTGAAATGTTCAATAAAAGCAGTAGTTTCTGAAAGTTACTGGAAGAATCAAAATAAACTGATTATTCTTTTAGAACATGTTGTTAATATATCATTTATACTTTCCTTCCTTAAGCCTCACCATCCCTATGCATTGGATAAATTAAAACTCTAGCATTTTTTAAAAGCTGATTCTGTTTTACCAGTGATAATTGTAATTTAACCGGAAATATTAAAGCCAATCTTTAAAGTGCCACCATTCCTAAACAGAAATGAGTTGTTAACTTCTGGGGCAAGAGGCTGACACCCTTGGTAAGGGAGAGAAAGGAGAAAAAATGGTGACCAAAATGCAATGGAAATCAAGCTGTGGCCTTGAACGAATTCAGAAACCTTACTGATTTTTTTTTATGCTTCCAGTAGTTTTTCAGTGTGGCATGCTAGTGCTGAAGTAATGTGGCTCTTTTTCTACATGTAAAAATAAGGATATATCATGACCTGTTGATGTATTCCCTGCAGTCTGTGAAACTAATCTAGATGGCTACATTAGCACAAACATAATTTCTGCCAACATTAAATCTCCATCCTAACAGTGAAATATTCAAATCAGCATTAGACTATGAATTAGTAAGCGCAGAGTGAAGCATTTCCTTACGCTGAGAAGGATATACCTAAGTGTCAAATAGCCTTATAAACTTTATGGTCTGATAGATGACATTCTTTTTCTTTGGTTTCTGTGAAATAGGAATCCAAGGGATTCATATCTGCTTTGTTAATCATTACCTTCAAGTTAAAAAACGGAGATAAGGATGTGAAATAATCATGTTATGTGACAGGAAAGGGTCTATATCTAGACCAATATCCTGTGTGAAATCACACCTTTATTTTTTAAGTAAGATCAGGTTTCTTGTATAAATTATAGGCTTTGAGCTTGCCCTTACCGAAGAGCTTGTCCTTCTGCATTTCAGTTTTTCTTTGATAACTGTGTAAGAAAAGAGCCACTTTCTTTTCAGGCTTCTTAAGCGTGCTTTGCCCCAACCAAAAGTACCTTGTAAGCACAAATGCACAGAGGAGTTACTAGTCCTTTAGGAAATGACCTAAAGAGCAATTTTGTGGTTGTAGAAAGCCCGTTAGCAGAGACAGCAATGCCAGGAATGGTGCCACACGCGGCGATGGTAACTGCTGGTTCACGGATAGGCCAACATGTGAACACCCACACAGGATGCCACACAGGGGCTGCTACCCTCGGGGGGATCCAAAAAGGATCCACTTCTTTGAAGACTTTAGCCTTTTAGGGATAAAGGGAAATGACATCACCTTAGCCTCTTCCCAGAAAAAGGAATGAAGAGCTAGTTAAAATATCCTGATACTTACAAATTCTTTTCGTCCCATAGGAATGTAAAACAACAAATAGAGTATTTATTTAAGCAGTGCTGGACTTCCCTGTACCCATGCTTCAGGGTGGCATTTAAATCAATAAGGGCAGCATTCTTTCCAGTGTGAAAGCAGTGAACAAGATCCTCTGTATAAATATTTTACTCTCTAAAGTACCTGCATTAACACATCACTGCTATACTAACAACACTCGATCATGTCAAACTGTTTTGTGTGGTGGGGTAAAATCTTTGCCTTAAACATGGTAACTTAAATATGGTAACTATGTTAAGCAGTCTTAAAGGATTTTAGAATTTTGGCTGCCCTCAAATTCTCCTTGGAGGCCACCCTGGCTAGACGGCTGCAGTGCGAAAAGTCTCTGTGACCTCTATGTGACAGTTTTAAGCACTGAGGTCCTGATAACACGCTTATTTAAATGCAAGAGATAAGGCAGGCCCAGATTTATTTTTAAGTTTCAGGAGGAAAAAAAAAAGCCAGGGAAATCATTCCCACTTGGCAGGAGGGATAGTCCAATTGCTCAGCAAGGAATATTTTGTCTCTTGAAACTTAAATTTCCTTTCCTGTCATGGCGAAGCATAAGAGTGGTAAATAAGGATTCTATAATTAAATACTTAGCTTTTTTTCACTTTCATGCATTCTCTTCTTACATGCCTTTTTGCAATACAAGCAGTGAATCCAGACTGTCTGAGCCTATGCATTTCTCTGTCCTGGTAGCGCTGATGTGCCTCCAAAAGTAGAAACTTGCAGTCTGTGAGGATGTTTTAGATCAGTTAAGCAACAAAATTAGTCAGCAGAGAAAAGCAGTTAGTGCAAATAAATAAGCTTGGGATCTCTACAGACAAACAAAAAAAAATGGAGGAGTCAAAGGAATTTGTCACAGGCAAAAATATTGGGTAACACCTCTGGGAAATAAATGGGAGGTAGAGGTTGATTTATTATTATTGTCTTTGAAAATTCCCCATTTAATCTAAGGGAAAATGAGGGCAAGAACATCTTTTTGAAAGGAAACTGGGTGTGGGCATGCTGAAGAAACTATATGCAAGGCTAAGGGCAGTGCTTACAAGGGGAGATAGCCGTGTTTGGGAGCTGATGGCATTCGCTGTTTCCAGAGCTCTTCAGGGACGGGGTATGTCTCTAAATGCAGTCAGGCAGGGTAGTTCTGCAGAGTCTGCCCTGAAGTGCAAAGTGCTGGAGCAAGGCGGAGCGCTCCGTGTAGACGGGCTCTTGCTGCCGCGGGCTGGACGGGCTCACTCGTGCAGGGGCCTCTGCAGCAGGACACTGCCGAGGCAGGAGTCCTCCCGCCTGGGAGCCTCTCGGAGATGGGGAGGATTTTGGCAGAGGACATGCTGTGCCATGACCTTCCTGCCTGGGCCCTAAATATGCTCTTCTTTTCTTCCATGCTTTATTGAGCATGTAAGATATACTAAAAAGATAAAACGTGCATAAAACTGTCAGCCTTTTGGTATAAACTTACTACAACTTGAGCAATTGACTAGTACTTACCGTTAAAAAAAGGTTTAAACATGTTTGTTGCTTGTTAATTCTTCTAGCACATCTTCGGCTGCAGTCTCTTATCCAGTTCAGTAAATCCTAAACCTCTGCAGCTGGAATAAGCTGGTGCAATTGCGATTCATGTGACATGAGTAATTTGAGACTCAGCAATCTTCATAGCAATCTTCTCCTACTGTGCAATCTTTGAAAGTTTAGTCTCCTGTTTGGTGTGTTAAGTTACTTGCTGTTCCCTCAGCCTGTTGTGGGTGTAGTATTTTCAGTAATTGGGGACATTATGTTTAATTTTCTAGTGCTGTGAACTTTCTCATTCTATTGATGCTCCAGAAAAGTTGTTTACCAAAGGTACATATTATGAAGTTCATTTTACTCAGCTTTTACTGAGTGAAGCCCACAGGTGACATACACTGTTTTGTGTGCAAAGAGCGGGAAAATAATGTGACTCGTTCATTCTGCAAGCGATTTAAGTACATTTATTATTTATTTATTTATTGTGGAATATTCAGCTTTTTGCCTGGTGGTTGGAAAACATTTTGACAGCTGCGTTAATCTTTTTGCCTAACACTCTTGCCTTCTTAGGAGACACTAAAAGAGAACTTCGGCCAGTTCCGAGTATGTGACAGTTAGTCTAGTTGTATCAGCCATATGAGCAAGGATCCGTATAGTCTGTAGCAAAGGTAAATAGCTGCTGTGCAGGAGCATGTGCCAGAGGCACAAGGACACACGGGACAACCCCTGAGGGGAGGGCAGTGCTGCACGTGCCGGGTGATCTGTGTGCCTCTCCTCTGCAGCCTGCTAAAGCAAAGAGAAAGTTTAGCACAGTGCACAGCCTGGGAGAGCTAGGCTTTCTCTTCATCTTCTATTTGTTAGAATTGGTTGTTGTCCCATTAAGTTGGCTTCAGCTGCTTGATTTCCCACATGGTCTCCTATGGATGTGTCTGCAGAGCATTTCAGTTTTGATCAGGAGTGTCTTGTCAAAGCATATGAGCGGTGGGTAGTTGTGCCCACTTACCATGCTTTGTTTGGCATTGCAGAGGAGTCAGGAGAGCATGGACTACATCTTTTTTGGATGACATGCCAAGAGATGTGCCCCTTGGCTTCAAATGGTCTGTGAGAGCACGCAGGAGTTAGGCAAAAGCAAGCCTGCTGCTGCCAAACACCCATGCAGGTATGACGTGTGTCACCGGCTCCGCACCAAGCGTTTCAGCCCGCAGAGCTGTTTCTGCTGCTCTGCATTACTGGCTGCTGTGGGTACTGCTTTGTGTTTCTGTAGCCACTAGCTCTGCTAGAGCACAAACACATGTAAATACCTGGGTGTGCAGATTGCATATGTTAGATGATACTGTTAAGACCGTGTTACACCTGTGTAGCTCCTTCACAAATGTATGCACACAAAAGGAGGACAGTCCTACGAAGAGTTCGTCTTACTGGTAATCTTTGCTTACTGGCATGAAAAAGGAAAAATTGTGCAAGTTAATACTGATGCTTGCTTAGTGTATGCTCTTCCATATTTGTAGTGACATTTTTATAAGCTCCAAGTATACAGTACTTAAATATGTGGATATTTTTTGCTGTTGTGATCTTCTAGAAGTGCCTGTAGTGAAGTGACAGATGGTAGATTATATAGTAATGAATTTCCCTTCTAGTTTATATGAGAAAACTTCTCTGTTGTTCAGACTGGTACACAGAGGATTTCACGCTTTACAGAAAAACAAAGGAATTCAGCCTGACATTCTAAACTGCAAATTTTGTGCTCTCATCAGTAAAGACTGTGTTCTTCCGTGATTAACATTATGATAATAGTGGAGTTTCCCCCTCGCTTTCCTTCAGTGAGGAAGCTACTGGCTTGGAAATCAGGCTCTGCATTGATGCCATAGGTAATGCAGAGCAGTCACTCCCCCTTTCTTTAATTACCCCCTCTCTTAAATGTATGTGATGGTACCTTTTTATAATGCACTTGGAGATCTGGATCTAGAAAAATACAAAAAAACTTCAAATAGAGCTCTCTGTGCCTTAAGACTCTTCGAAAGAATACCATGTAGCTGAACCTTATGGTATGAAGACTGAAAAAGTAATGGGATTGGAGAATTTTCGGGCATGTAATTGCATTGCAGTACAAGGAGGCCTATGGTTCACCTAGTTTATCTATTCCACAAAGTGCTGGGATTCTGCAAGGAAATCATTTTACTGTCTGCTGAACTTCTTTGACCTGTGACATCTAACGGGATTGAAGTAAATTTTTTTTTTTTTTCTTCCAGTCTTTTCCATTCTTTTTTTTTTTTTCCTGAAAGAAGCTAGTCTTTCCCTCATTTTATCATGCCTTTGTTACTTTGTTGAGTTAGACATCCCTGTTCAATATTTTACTAGAACCCTTTTTTTTTTTTTTTTTTTTTTTTTTTTTTTTTTTTTTTTTTTGACTGCATTTGTTGGTGGTCTTTATTTCAGTTTTAAAGACTTATTTGTAAAATACAACCAGGGATTTCTAGATTTTCTTAGTCTTATTTGTAGACTTGGCAAATTCTTCTTCCTAAGCTGAAGTATTTTAGAGTATCTAAATGCTTTTCCGCATATCTTTTTTCTTTTTCTTCATCATATAAGCAGTCACAGTTTATACATATTTTGGCAGCTACAAATTTAAAACCTATCAGTAAGCAAGTGTAAATCTGAGGCTGGTTATCTAAGTTGCTATAATTCAAAAAAACATACACTGAGTTTAAATATAAAGTGAAGTAAGTAATGCAACCCCAAATTGTCACTGGATTATTGAAAATCTCTGGGACCTAGTTCTGGTTTTGATGCTTCAAAACCAAACTCGAAGCTTTTTTAGATGTAATGAATGCACTCCCATATAGGTATATTTGTTTATGTGTGTATTCATAAGTATTTATTTTACTACACTTAATTTTATGGTGCAAACTTTTTGGGTTCAATGGAAAAATATCCCTAGTTATGTGTTTCAGGTGTTACATTTGACATGAAATCAGCTCTTACTACCACATATTCTTGTGTGTAATATATACACTGTATATTCTATATTTTTATTCATATGCCATGTTATAATTCCTAGCATACCGACATTATCATGAAAACAAACAGAAAAAAAAAATATTGACAAAAGGAATTAGGGGTAAAGAGTACAAATTACATGGAATGTAATGGCTACAGCAGAAAAGCCTTCAGCACTATGTATTTTACTCTTATTCTCAGTGATAACATGAAAGCTGCTTCCAACCCGCAATCTAATTCCCATAGGCTTTTTAGTTTGTACAACACCTGGTTTCTGCTGTCCTTTCAAAGTAAAGATTTCTGAAGTAAGTCCATAAATCCAGCAACTATCACCCCAAAGCTTTGAGCATTGCTTTGTTCCTGTGTTACATTGGACTTCTTGTCGCAATGAGTAGGAAGCACAGAAGGTAAGAGAGAGACAGGAGGGCTACACCCACTCTCATGTCATTCCTAGCTTTTAATCTGTTTCTACAGATGTCTGAGTATTGTTTCTGACCTGAAAGTTTTATTGTTCCCCCCCACTCCCATTCGAACTGTAATCTCATTTTTCAAATCAGGACCAAATCATAACTTTGTAATAGACATAGTTTTGGGGGGAAAAAAAAAGAGAAAGTAGTCTCTGTCCAGAAAAAGAACCTGAGCGGTTGTGTGTTAAATTATAAAGGGGAAAAAGAGAAGAGTGTTATATATGTTTTAAAATTCAAACACTCTGTCGTAAAAATAAACAGTTCAGTGATAAAGCGATGAGGTTATTTTCCCACTTTCATCTTCCTTAATCAAGACCTTTGTTCATTTGAATTCAGTAATATCATTGTAGCAATGTATGCTGTGAGATGATAATATTTTGACTTGTTCTGAAATGGAGTGGAGCATGCAGAATTTATAGAGACAAGTTACAAACTCCTAAAAACAAGATTTTATAATGGAAGTGTTGACACAAGCTTAATTCTGCTGGCATAATAAATTCCATTATAGCATTCATTATATGACTTTCCAGTCCTTTTATAGACTGTGGAGTCTCTGGAAACCAGATGAAATAAAGAATAACCAGACTATCACACAAACTCCTTGCAGTAATTACTTCTTCAGAATGGCATATGTTCTGTGAGCATTACTTTTGTTTCCAGGAATCTTCTCATATTCTTATGAGACATTTTGTTTTTCCCCCCTTTTTTGGTCCTCAATTTTTGTATGGATGTATGTGAAGAAACTTTCTAGGTACTCTCAAAAAGTCACAGGAAAAGTAGAGATTTGGAAGAACACTCAAACAAGTTAGCTAGTTAATATGGTGCCAATTGTATATTTTAATCCGTTGTTTGTCTGATGAGGCTTACATTTGTGCAAGGGAACTGATGAAAGGTTAAACTCCTAAGACCAAGGTGAGCTAGACCATGTTACATAGGCCATGTCTACAAAGGGATTCAGCTTCTGATCTAAGCAAGCGTTAGTTGCTTGGCATTATTTTTCCATTTTGCAATTGGGCATTGTGGAAAAGAGGCCAGAATTAGGTCTGATTTAGCTCACTCAAATAGTTCAGTCACTCATTTGGGTCCTGAAAACTGTATAATGGCATTAATGTGACACCATGCCTGAGCTTATGAGGCCAGAGGTAGGACTTGTTAACCAAAGCATGAGAAAAAAGGTCCCAGGTCTTCCAAAACATGAGCCTTCATTTCCCTTTTCTACCTCCTTCCACACACCTGCTCTAAATCCCCAGGCTAAAGGCAAAGGTAGGACACAGCTGCACTTTGCCGGTTCAGTTGAATCTATATTTCCATTCAGTTAAACAATAAATAAATAAATAAAAAATCATGGCTACAAGGGAAGAAAGTAAATACGAGAGCGATGGTGGTGATGCCTACCTAGGTGGAAGGGAGTCCTGGCCTCGGACCCGTGCCTGCAGCGCTGCCTTGCGATGGCTCCCGCAGCGCTTGGCCCGCTGAGCTCTGCGTGGGCCCGCCGGGCTCAGCCTCCCGAGGGGCAGAGGGGCGAGAGCCCCCAGTTTCGAGGCCAGAGGGGCACGTGGGGGAGACGCAGCTCAGGCTCTGCGGCCGAGTGCGCCCTGCGTCCTGCCGCGTAGCTGAGCTGAGGGTCTGGAAACGTCAGGCACTCGGCGCTCTCCGCTGCCCAAGGAGGAGGCAGATATTTTTGTGTGCGTGCATGCGGATTGCTCACTCGTAATTAGGCACTTCAATTCTGACTAGGTGGGGCACTGAGGAACTCGAATGCTTTTTCATCGCAGCTGTCAGAATGTCACAGTCTAAGGGCATGCGTGAGTGAGCAGGGGAGGAGAGCTCTGAGCTGCTCCCATCTGCTCGCACGAAGCCTGGGCATGACAGCACAAGGAAGAGCTGTGAGAAAGCGCCCTAGCCAGTGGGATATGCACTTTGACCATGTTTGCGTGGTTCTGCACCTGAGTGCGCCTCTTAACTAGTTGGCTCAGGAACAAGAATGTATGGCCTTGCTTATCTTACATCCAGACCTCAGCTTGTGGGTCTAAATGGTGCTGCATAGATTTGCTCTTCTGGTCTCTGGAAGCTTTGAGATCACAGGCATAGCCTAAAATCTACTTACATTAAAGTAAATAAATTAAGGCTGGGGCTTGTAGAACTTGTTTTCTTTTAGACTATCTTTGTTTTGGAAACGTTTTGGAAAACCTTTTCTGGGGGGAAAAAAAGGTACAAAAGCGGTTTCTGAATGGCACCTTTTAAACTATCTGATGCATGAGACCTGAGCCATGCTTCTGATATTTTATTATTTTCTAATACAGATAGTTGCAATTTGTGATGCTACTTTGTTGAGTAAATCATGGAGTGTCACTTTCTCAATGGTGATTATGTGGACTTTCACCAACAAAGAATTTCACTGTGTAACAGGAACTCCAAAATATTAGTCCTTTGTGCAGCTTTAGGCTTGTATCAGTTGCTGGAAGTAACGGCCTCTTACCTCATCTGAAAGTGGTTATAGGAAATCGTAGAAGTCATGCATTAACATGACTTTCACCTGATGCTGCAGGAGAGAGGTTGAACTGAATTCTCAAAAATCTTTTCAGTCACTGGAACCTGAATGGACCAGAAGAGAGGCTCTGTTGTAAGGAGTAGAAAGCCAGAATCCTCATAAAAATTGCCCAGAATTCAGGTTTCTCACTAGCAGGCAGATCAGGGTGGACAGTTTTATTGTTCTTGTGTGGAGATCTGTAGGAAATTTCTGTAAAGAAAGTGTCCATTTAAGATATTTATTTCACAAAAACTCTAATTCTTTTTCTAGCTTCTGTAAGCAATAGATGTTCCTGAAGTAATTCAAGGATCTGCCTGGGATTTCAGGTTATTGTTGGCTAAGTGAGAGATTGGAACAGAGGAACTGGTTGGATGTTCTTTATGTACTGAAGGGTGGGCTGGAAACATTGTGAATGTGAAATAGCAGGTGACTTGAGCAGGAGGAACTGGTGCTGATAGTGACAGCCCTAACAGAAGAGCAGGGAAGGCTACTGGCACTAAAAGACATTTGTCATCCTAAGGATGTCCACAGCAAACTTCCCTCTTCAGTGGGAATTCTGATTTCTATGGTTGCTAAACCAAGTTGGAGGGTTAAGTTTATCCAAGGAGAAATGAGTGAATTTTTTTTTTCCCTCATGTTTTTAATTCCTAGAGTACCCTTTTTTTAGTAGATATTTCAAAAAATGACTTAGAGAAGACTAGGCTATAAATAACTTCTTTTTAACTACTAGAGCTGTTCAGTCCTTTGCTTCCAAGTTGAATTTAATTAGAAGTAGACAACTGGTAATTTGTGAATTGTACAGACAGACCATCTTTAGCACATTGAATAACACTAATATTTGTTCAGCTTGGCAAACAAGTATTCCTTACATCATTCCATAATACATTTCCCTTGCCTGTTTATGTTTACAGGCACACATTAATGGGATAGCAAAAGTCTACCATAAGTAATATGTGTGATGTGATTGTACTATAAAGAAATAATAGCCAGCAGAGCACGCAGCAATTATATTTTCATGGACATTTCTACATGTTTCTTTTCATTATTATGAATTGATAATACCTGCAGTCCTGGAATTTCAGGGAACAGTATCTCTGTTTGTTAGTTGTTGGATTGAAACTTTGAGGTTACACAGTATTTTCAGTCAATGTATTTGTTTTATTAATAAATATAGGAATAATGTTTTCTTTCAACAGTGTAAGATTTTGCCTCTTTGGAGAATGAATCGTGGATGCATTGTGTCACTGTTGCTTTTCAGTGCCTTGTCAGATTTCTTAAGAATGATTGCTTTCTGGGCTAAATTTGAAGCGTTTTATAGGTCTTCAGACTAAAAAGAGAGATTAAACCTAAAAATGCAAACTATTTCAGGTGGATAAAGGTCTCAGAGTAAAGTTAGTGAAAGAATTGGTAGTTTTTAAGGAATTTGTTTTCTTTCACTGGATGCCACAGCTTCCATCTGCACTGTGATGAATCATTTAAAGAGCAAGACGAAATACAGGAAACCAACAGGATAATACATATGTCAGGTTCTCTCTCTGTTTACTCGTTTGCCCTTTTTGAGAGAAAATCATGTGTAGTGGATGCTACAGAGAGAAACCTAATGTGACTGTAAATATATATAACATATTATACTATATTAAATTGCTTCAGTATTATGTATTAAAAACACACATGATCTGTTAACACTTAGGAATTTTTAGGAGATATTCTGCAACTTAATGACTGAATAGATCATTTAGGTGAGGAAAATCAAGTTAATAAGGATGAATTAAAATGTGGGTTGCAGAAGCTTTTATCACTCGTAATTTTACTTCCAAAGAAGCGAAATTCCTTTAGAGAGGAGTTGGAAAAGACTGCTGCTTAAAATCATGCACAGAATTCTTCCTGCTGTAATTGCAATCATAAAATAGAGTTTTTAGTGTTTATATTTGGTTTTGGTTGTTATATTTTTTTGTATTTAGAACTGAAAAGTTATTCAGGAATAACTGATATTGGACAAGTCTTTAGAGAAATGGAAGAAATCTTAAATCTTTTATAGAATCAGTCCTGACAATTTAACTGTGATGTGAAAAGACTGGAATTGTTACAAGCTTTCATCTGAAATCTCTATTTGCAGAGACAAATTTGATAAGGACTTAGGACAGATTTTTTCCTTTCTTCTCCCACTTATTTTTATCACTCTTCAGAAGAAATTGTGCATAGAGTAGAAAGAAACCTATTTATAGGAGCTTCTTGCTTCAAGAGCGAAAAATGCTTTAACAGAGCTGAGTTGTGTTTACATTCTGCTGTACCTACACAGTACATCAGATCAATGCCAGTGCCTTTTTCCAATCAAACTGATTATACCAAAGACAGTAGATTTTTTTTGACTGCAGTATTTCAGTGTGCAATTCAGATATTGAAAATCCCACCTACGCCAAAGACTTAACAGAATATCTGACTCATTCATTACCATGAACTGTAGGTAGTAGATGCACATACTTCCTCCAAAGTTCTGCTTACAGATTTACATGTGTTTGAGAATATTTGATGGAAAGCACAGGATCCATACTGCAATTTCTTAGACTTCTGTGATGGAGAACATCAATATGTGATAAGTAATGGGTGCCACATTATAATTATCATGTTTGTGCTTGTGTGCCAGTCCATGCCCCATGGTAGCATCAAATTAAGACTAAACATTTCATAGTGGAAGTAACAGTTTTCCACAACCGTGTAAGATGTGGTGTGCCATCTGGTGATTTGTAAATACACTTGTGATTCTACATCCACTTTCTACCTTGAAGAAAGTTATTGATTGGGACCCCTTGTGGGTAGTGGTATTATATTGTAAGACAATGAAATTTTTGGAGAGTTTTTTATTTGGAGTGTTTTATCCTCTTGCTCATCCCTGTAATACCTGAGCATCTGCAAAATTAATAGGAAAATCTTATGTGGGCCTTAAAACATTTCAAGTGTTCTTGACAGTTCCAGAACTCAGCTTGCTTTGTTTTGCTTTCTTTTCATAGGGCTGGGAGAGAGGTCTGTCACATGGTGGCAATAACATAGTACTTGAATTGTGGGTGTCACTGACGTTGGCAAGGCCTTTTCAAAGAAGGAAGTTGTGCAATGTTTTCTAAAGATGGTCAAGTCTGGATCTGCCTGCTGTTCTCTGGCAGAGGCTTCACGTTGTCCTCTGCACGCAGGAGTATTGATACAGCGCGAATGATGAAGCCACGTCCGTTTGTTGCATTGTTTCCAGGGATCACAGTTCTAGTGCCTTGCTAATATCTAATGTAAGTTTTAAGTTCCTCTTAAGGGTGATGCCTGGGTTTTGGTGAACCCATTTATATCACAGAATTCTTGCCACTCTGTCAGCTCTATAAGGCTAAACACTGTTGATGGAAGAATATACTTTCAGAGTTGTCTACCCTGTGTCATTCTGTTCTGATATTTCAATGTATGTGCCAATGATTCACACTGGAGTAGTAGCTGCCAAATACCTGTCTTTTGTATCAAGTGTTGTTGTTTTCTGTGCTTGTTAGTTACTAGCAAATTATGAAGGAACTTTCATATGAGGTGATTGCTGCTTATATGAAAGAGATAAATAACTTCCCCACCACTTCCACTTTTTTTCTACTTGTGTCTCCTTTCCTCTCCCCAGGTCTCATCAGGCTCTGTAGAAGTTACTCAGTATTCTAGGACCACTGCCTATCCCTGGGTAGCTGTTGTAGCAGTGTGGTATTCAAGCATCTGTCTTCCCCCCATGTAATCTGTCCTAAAGCTCAGTTCTGCTGTGAGTTTCTTAAAGAACTCCCCCTGTCAGCAGCTTCTTGTCAGCAGCTTCTTGTCACCAGCGTGTTTCATGTGCTTACTTTCCTCCGCAGAGGTTTTTGCATGAACTTAGCTTAACATACATGAGTAGCCCTACTAAAGTCAATGAGACCTCTTATGTACATGAAGTGTCTGTGCAAGCCTTTAGAGGATGTTTCTTAAAAATATTATCTGAATATACATCATATATACATGTTTTTGTGTACGGCATTTGTTTTTGTACAGGCTGCTGCTCTGAGGGTGTTTACTTGGCTCATGTTGCTTACTGGAAGATACCCAGACCCCTGAGTTATCTGTCCTTTCATACAGGTTTTTGTCTGGTCAATGAACTCTGAAAGGTTCACTGAAGTAATTTCATAATTTTTAAGAATTATTCTCAGGTCAGACTATGGACTGCCATGCCTGCAGGCTTAGGGGATTTGTAGGTACTTGCACCTATCTGCCCAGTGTTAAGCTAACATACATCTAACATACGTGATCAGCAGCACAGTCTTAGCTCATGCCTGGTATCCCCAGGCAGAGTGCAAAAGAGCCATGGCTAATTTCTGTCTCGTTGTTTCCTGGGATTCATGGATTTCTCTTTAAATTTCAAATATTTTGAAATTATTTTAGGAACAAAGATTTTGTAACCCTTCATATCAAAAACAGCATGCCTCTTCTTCGAGACAGTCCTCCTGTCAGTCTTGCTGCTTTGAAAATAAATGGTAATGTCATGTAGGCAAGGGCAAGTGTAATTATCTGCTTAAATGGTAAGCAGAATGAATTGGCAAAACTCTAATAATTTGGCCCATTTACCTTATCCAGAGCAAAATGTGCTTTCCAGACCAGACATAGCAGCAAACAAATCACTGTGTGATGAAAGCATGGCTGAGGATTGGTGACCCATAGCTCTGCCTTTGAGTCACTAGGAAGTTTTCTAGGAAACCCCTGGGCTGTCTTAGGGCTGATGTGTTTGTCTCTGCCCACAGACTAGCAGCCTGCTCTTCTTTGCACTGCCCCTGCTGTCTGTCCAGCCTTGCTTTGGGCTGTTTCCATGCCTTAAAGCAGCAGAAAGCTAACCTGAGAAGGGAGCAGGGGGGAGAACAAAACCCTTTCCCAAGGCTTTGCATGCTGAAATGGCTGGGGCAGGGTCAGGGTGGAGGCAGGGAGGGAGTGGGGAGGATGGCAGGACTGCGGAGCAGATCAGCTTTAGGAGCCGCAGCCTCAGGCAGAACGGAGATTAGATAACTCGGCCATTATCAAGTCTGCCACAGAGCCAAGAATGAATCAAAGTCTGAGTCCAAGCTCAGGGTCTAAAACGTCGAAATAACTCACCTCTTGATCTTTGTATTTAGTGATCCTCTCCTTGACTGGTTTGACGTTTGAATACATCCATGAGCCCAAGAAAAGACAGTCCTTTTTTTCTTTCTCTCTTTTGATTTCATCTGTGAAAAGCTGTGTGTGTATTTTTTTTTTTGTTTGTGTATGTACAATTTGCAAACTGAAGAGTATAATATAAGAAAAGAATATAAGTATTCAGAAGAAAAATTCTGTGCCTCAGTTTTCAAACAAAGGGGAGTCTGAGTTTAAAGATATTTTTAAAACATTAGGTGAAAAAAATAGTAGTTAAAATGGTATAAAAGTCTTTGCATATTCCAGTTTATAAGGGCTGTTTTTTGGATCCTGCGAGTTTATGCTTAAACGTGCATACAGTTTAGTGCAGCCAAAAATGTGGAGGCAAAACCTAGGAGGTTATATATCAAAGGAAACATGCTCCATAATATGCTTGCAGAAAACAAAAGACTATCACTAGAAAGCTGATAATAAATGGCTGTCTGGAGTGTTTTAGAAATGGCAAAGTCTAGACTTAAAAAATATGTGTTTATTCAAACAGTTAGTGTTTTTTTTCATTTTAATAAGACCAAACATGTTAGAAATAGAGTTGGCAATTTCTTACAAAACAACACTAAAAATTATTCCAAGTTAAGCGTTTTAGAAAAAAAATGTCTGTGGATTGTTTGGCTATCAGAGTAATAAAAGGAGAATAGTAATTACCATGCCAAATCTTTAATACCGTACCAATCCAATTTTCTCCATTGGCAATTCTTTACTGTAGCCATAGTAACAAAAGAAGGAAACTTAGGTCATCCAGGCATTTGTTGCTTCTCTTGCTTTTCTGAACGAAGTCTTAATTTCCTTATCTAAGAAGCCCTGTTTTCTAGTTGTACCACTTGCAGTTATGCTTCCCCGTATTTAAATATAATACAATATACTTTAGACATTTTTTCATTCCTGCATATCTCTTTTCATATTGGATTTTAAATGCTTGCTTTCCTTATTTTGTGAAGTTGTCTTCAAAAATAAGCTGGAGTATTCACAATTGGAAGATATATTTATAATGAATACACTTACCTGAAATAGAATAGCTGTTTTGAGGGTTGTACTTTTTAAAATTATTCTAAAATATTTTCATGCTAAAGTGAAAGGAGGTTAAAGAAGGTAATGGTTAGAAAGCTACTCTGAAAGGAAATTTATGGTTTTTTTCTTTTCTGGGAAAGGTCCTAAAACATTTAATGAATCATAGATTCATTCAGGTTGGAAGGAGCCCTGGGAGGTCTCAAGTCCAAACCCCTGCACAGCTTTGAGGTCAGCCCAGGTTGCTCAGGGCTTGATCGAGATGCATCTTGAAAACCTCTGAGGATGGAGTTTGCCCAGCCTCCCTGGGGAGCTGTTCCACCACTTGCTTGTCCTAATAGTGAAAAAGTTTCTCCTTACATCGAGTAGGACCCTCCCCTGTTTCAATTTACACCTTCATCTCTCTCCCTCCTGCCGTGGAGCGTTGTGCAGAGCCTGGCTCCATCGTCTTGGGAGACGCTGCTGGTCTCCTCACATGGTCCTTTCTCCCTCCTGAACCAGCCCTGCTCCCTAATGGGAGCCTCCCCTTACAGCAGGAGAGCTCCAGCCCTGTCTCTCTTGGTGACCCTCCAGCTGAGCTTGCTGCAGTTTGTCTTTCCTGTGAGGGGGGCCCAAAGCAGCATGCAGTATGCTAGATGAGGTCTACTGAGTGCTGGGTAAAGAGGACAGTCTGTTCCCACAGTCATTGGGTACTTTCCTGTTAATACAGCCCCACATATCCTTCCTCAATGCCAGAGCATGCTCATCTTCAGCCTCCAGCCACCAGGACCTTTTCTGCAGAGCTGCTCTGCAGCCAGCCCGTCCACAGCGTGCACAGTGCAGGGGGGTTGTCCATTTCAGGTGCAGGACTTTGCGTTTGTCCTTGGTGGATTTTATACATTTCCCTCCGGCCCACCCCTCCATCTTGCCAAGGTCCCTCCAGATGGCAGCTCTGCCCTTGAGAAGATTGACTGCATCTCCTGGTGTGATGTCATCTAAAAGCTAGATGAAGCTAGCTCTCTCCCCTCCTTCAACTCACTGAAAATGATAGTAGATGTGAGAGGTCCCAGGACAGACCTGTGAGGAACTGCAGTCGTTACTGACTTCCAAGTAGAGCATGGGCCATTGATCACCCTCCCTTTGAGCTCAGTGACCCAGCTAAGTTTTCACCGTAGTAGTCCACCTATCCAGACCATAACACAACAGCTTGGATACAGGGATGCTGTGGAAGATGGAAGAGTACTTTTGCATAGTCTTTTGACCAAAGTCCATATTTTTGAAGTATAGAAAATATTCTTTACTGAATGACACACAAATATTTTAAAGTCACACAGCTAGAAATATCTACTGTTGTGACAAAAGTCATTTCAGTTTGTATCACCCTGTGTTACATACTGTGATAATGCAGTTTATTGATTTTCATAGAGCAAATTGCATAGTGTTTCTTTTTTTTGTATCTAGTCTAGCAACAAGACTGAGAAATACTCAGCAGAACTGTACTCAAAATATCAAAGAACTATTTGACAGTAACATGAAAGAGATAATATACCCTGATATTCCTCCAAAGAAAATAAAAGAAAGGAAGTAGGAAAAACATAGCAGTGGTCAGTGATATGTTGTGACAGAAAATACTACTAAACCATTCGGGTCCCAAATGAACTTCATTTTGTCAGGATCCCTGCACATGTCATAGTTTAAAACTACTACTACAAATACATTTTCTTATTTTTGATCATAGTTTTTTTGAGAATGATTTCTCTTAAATTTATTTCCTCCCTGTTACAGTCCATGAAACTTTGTAGGCCTGAAGGACAGAAGAGATTTGGGAATGGGAGATTTGGTTTGGGAGATGACCTGAGCAGTGCTTGAGGTGGGAGCAGTGGAGTATTTGGTATCTGAGGTAGGTGCGATGGGTTTTCCCAATGATAGAGATACCTCTCCTCCGGCAATGCACCTAAGTGCCGTTGTGAAGTCCCCAGGTGAGCCTCAGCGCATACACCTGAGAATTTCTGCATCTATGAGTGTTTTAAAATGATTCCAACTGTGCAACTTCACTTTTTTTTAATACTTCTTTTTTTCCCTTCTTCAGGAGAGTTTTCCATGTTTCTGCCACTGTTTTCCTCTTAAAGCTGTGCTTTTTTTTCTTTTCACATGTAATATGTTGCTAACAGAGGTGGCTTTCCTTTTCTAACCAGTCACTCGAGTGATTAATCCACTTGGAGGTGGGAGGGATTCAAGAG
Source organism: Nothocercus julius (assembly GCA_013398735.1). Taxonomy (NCBI): domain Eukaryota; kingdom Metazoa; phylum Chordata; class Aves; order Tinamiformes; family Tinamidae; genus Nothocercus; species Nothocercus julius. Next base: position 1,141,729 of record VZSV01000028.1, on the reverse strand, counting down.
GTTATTGTATCTGGTATAAATTATGTCAAAATAAAGAGTGCTAAATTTTATGAGAAGTATATACATAGCAATATAAAAATTCTCAGTCTGAAGTAAAAAAAAATCTCTCTCTATAAAAAGCTCTGACCATAAAATCACTCATTGGTGACGTACGAACTTTGGCTATACCAAAAAGAAAATCATTTTGATTTACCATATACAAATCTCATAAACATTTACTTGTGTCCTAGATGTGGCTAATCACTTTGTTGTTTTTCCTGAGCACCACTCCTCATCTTTTACTTTCTCAAAGAGCTTTCCGAATGCTGAGACTCGCACCTTTCCCGGTGAAGTCAGCATCAACACTTCCGCTGAGCCTTCTGTGATGTTTGGCACCTTCTCTTGTCTCTTTGGGACACTGAAGCTGTTTAGACCTCACACTGTCTTTTTATTGTAGTTAAACAAACCCTCTTTCCTATTCTTGGCTAACCTCTGACAGGTTGTTCCCTTTCCCATTGGCATCTTTGGCAGCATAATTGTGTAATTTTTTTATCTTTCAGTTATTTAAAATCATGTGAAATTTTCCTCCCTACATCTTGGAATTGTTTTTAACAGGATTTTCCAACCTGGAAATAATCTGAAGAAAGGAAAAGAGGGCAAATCGAAAGGAACTGAGGCATTAACACTCCCCTTAAGTCCCCATGTCCCAAACGGCAGCCTTTATGAGCTGCGGCGAGGCACGGGAGGCCCGCGCGCGGCCGAGGCGCCTGGCG